>OZ022505.1:34449410-34753348 GCA_963989385.1 Ctena decussata
AAAACATTAAAGGGGTGGGTGGGGGGGGGGGAGGGGGGCAGAGCAAGTATGAATTTTTGGTGGCATCTGGGGAATGATGTTAGTCTGAAGAGATTTTTCCATTTACCACACGGAATAAAATGCGATTAATTATTTGTTTGAAAAAGTCTGAAGTTTCTATTCAAAGAATTTCAGTTTGCGATGTCACTGAAAAATTGGCGAAGCTTGGCATACATTGTATGCCATGCTCAAATACGAATGGCGTCATAGATCTCTTACCAAAGCAACAAAGAGTTGATATTCATGTCAAAGTGACGCCATCGAGAGGTCATTCTGCCTAGGTTCTAAGCACAATAGTTGGTGATTCCATAGTTGCTATAATAACAGACCTAGGGCGTCATCGCACTTATAATTCGTGACGAGCATGACGTACTATGCCAAGCTCCTCTCGGTATGCCATGCTTCTCTCGAATGATAAGTGAGATGCTACTTAAATTCTTACAATGGAAAAGAGTGAGATTCTTAAATCTATGATCACGGGGGTAATACCAATGCTTCTACCTATGCTGTCGACCGAGCCGGTACTGCGTATTTGGCTGTCGACCGAGAATTACGGCTTTCGACCGAGCAGTACGGCTGTCGATAGTGTTAGTATCCAAGTTCGGGTGCCTTCTGAGCTACGAAAAATGAAAAAAGAAACATTTTAATCACCGCCGATCGTCAAAGAGGTGTTGAACTTTATATCTGATCTCTTGTTAAGCGTTGGGACACAAAGATCTTTACGAAAATGTACTTGGTATCAAAAACTTCCATTTTCTTCGTTTATTTGCAAAATTTCAGCATTTACAACGGTCAGAGACAAATAAAACTGCCTGGACAGTTTGCTTTGCAAAGGAGCTCTGGCGAACTAATATCATTAGCTTCATTTATTGTTTCTGCTAGATGTTATGAGCGATCTAAAAAAGTTACAATACGGCTGTCGATGACCAATGATACGGCAGTCGATTGTAAAAATATTTGCACGGTACGGCTGTCGATAGTGATTGGAGATGGCTTGTTGTGGATTTAAGTCAAAACGAACGCATTTTATGGGATTTTTTGGTTGAGTCTGTACAAAACGTCACTCAACAGACTATAGTATAAGAACAAGCCGCTTAATACAGTCCCTTTGTATATATGAAGCACAGGAGTAATGAAAATAAAACTAAGCGTTTAAAGGCGTTCCTAGGCGACGATTGCAGCACTCTCTGGGCATTTCATTTTACATTTAGCAAATAAAATGTACAGTGTTTGCAACGTATTTTATGTTTCGCACAGCGAAGACTCAGATCTGCTTGGTCATCAGCCCAGTATGATTAGATTCTTCGGAGACTGCATGAAGGAAGTTTAGATCAAATCAATCCATCGAGCGCAATGAACACTCTTATCAAACTGGACGAATCTGATCTAAGTCGTTATTTGGCCCAGCATCAATTTGCTTTTTTGTCCTGCAGCGGCTCGAATACTTTCGTTTGAAGATCTGATATGATTCTACACCGCTTGTCCAGATCCTTCTGGTCATATCTACTCGTAGGATCGTTTCATTTTGCCCGGTTGGCTCAACTGCATACGATCTCTCTCTCTTTCTCTTTCTTATTCTCTCTCTCTCTCCGTCTCTCTCTCTCTCTCTCTCTCTCTCTCTCTCTCTCTCTCTGATGAGATATTATCAATTTAACAAATACAACTGATGTTATTTTTTTTTAGTTTTCACAATCAAATGTGATTTAAAATCACATGGAACATAAATGAACTTCTCACAAATCTGTGTCCAGTGGCACCAACCACCGGCCGCCTGCCCAACTTCATAAGCTAGCTGGAGGCTTGAAATCTGAGATGAAGGATGATGAACCTTTTCAAAAGTTTCGTTATGAAACTTTACAAAAGTTTCGCTATGAAACTTTTCAAGTTTCGTTATGAAACTTTTCAAAAGTTTCGTTATCCTTCAATCTCATAATTGTAGGCTACTATCGAGGCTATGAACAACGATGCTGTCCTGACTGCGCGGATGCGCATGCACAGGCTGATCTGTACCTTTGTTATTACAATATGCGAAAAGCAGGTTTGTCATGTATTGATATGCTATTGTTTGCTGGCAAACGTTCCGAATTCATTATCATCTATTCTATTCTATTCTATCCCATAATCTTACTATGTCGTTGGGGCACCACGGTTGATTCCGAAACAATCCCTTTCCACCTTGTCCAGTCTTCAGCTGCCCTAGTTGAGCTGACAAAATCAATCCCTGTCCATACTTTAGTATTGTCTTCCCACCTCTTCTTCTGTCTACCTCTTCTTCAGTTTCCTTTCACTGTGTCCTTTAAAATCGTCTTTGCTAAACCAGAAGACCTTGAGACGTGGCCAAACAACCTTAGTTTCCGTTTTTTGGCCAGTGTCAGGAGTTCATTATATTCTCCAATAGCTGCTTGGATCTCTCTGCCAACCTCCTCATAGGTTATATGGTCCTTGTACGAAATGTTTAGTAACCTTCGGTAGCAACTAATCTCAAAGGCCTGCGTTCATTTCTCTGACTCTGCTGTCAAGATCCACGATTCACAGGCATACAGAAATATGGGAATGACAAGGGAGCGCATAAGCCTCACCTTTGATCCAAATCATATGTTGTTATCTCTCCAAATTGGTTTCAGCTTGGTAAGAGCTGAAGTGGCTTGTGCAGTCCTAAGACCTCCTAAGCGGTTAACCAGTACAAAGTGCATATACTTTCGCCAGTAACTGACAACTGCCCTTCTTGAATCAGCGGAAGGAGAAACGAAAGTATGTGGCCGGACTGGGTATCGAACTCGGGATCTCTGGCTCTTGAGTCAGACGCGCTACCGACTGCGCCACGCGGCCCAGCAAACTATGAGAGACATTGGTTGAAGGTCAAAGAAAGACCCTGATCTCTATTGCTAAAAAAAGCTCATGTAGTCATTTGTTTGACAGTATATATTAACTTGTGCACCAAAATTTTCAACAAGTTCCATATATAAACTCTTATATAAAAGCATTTTCCCATATAAAAGCACCAGAAAGCAAATTTGACCTTGCCATAAAATATGTCAAAGTCAACTAAAGATCATCATTTGAACAATCGGTTATTCTTTCATGTAAGAAATTATGAAAAAAAATAGAAGATATCATTCTTCTATAGTACAGCATAACCAGCACTACTGCATTAGCACCAGTTCAGGAGACTTAACCCTCTAGTGCACCGACATCAGCGCCACTTCAGGAGACTTCACCCTCTAGAAGCCCCATGTAGTAGCGCAGCGGCATTAGCGCCACTTTAGAAGACTTCCCTCTGTAGTAGAGCAGCGGCATTACAACCACTTCAGGAGACTTCACCCTTTAGTAGCACAACGGCATTAGGGCAACTTCAGGAAACTTTCCTCTCTAGTAGCGCAGCGGCATCAGCGCCAATTCAAGACCCCCCCCCCCCCCCCCCCCCACCCTGTAGTAGCGCAGCGGCATTCGCGCCACTTAAGAAGACTTTCCCCTGTATAAGCGCAGCGGCATCTGCTCCACTTCAGGAGACTTCACCCTCTAGTAGTGCAGCGGCATTAGCACCCTAAAGAATACTTCCCCCTGTAGAAGCGCAGCGGCATTAGCGCCACTTCAGGACACATCCCCCTGTAGTAGCGCAGCGGCATTAGCGCCACTTCTCGAGACTTCACCCTCTAGTAGCGCAGCGGCATTGGTGCCACTTAAGAGGACTTCGCCCTTTAGTACAGCAGCTCAACCTGGGCATTGTTTGTGACCCTTACCAGTTCCCAGGATCAGCTTGACTTCATCTAGTACACTGACCCTGTAGGGAGTTTTGTCCAAGCGGCCTTCGGCCATGATGCTTGCCTAGTGTCCGGTGTCATCAGTAAAGAGCTGACTCGATCATGTTTGATAGTAAGGGGCCACCGCCAAGATCGCTCATTGTTGTGACATTCTATGGCCATTTTTAAGGTGCCAATATGCCTGGTTCAGCTCAACCTGGGCACTGCTTGTGACCCTTCCAGTTCCCGGGATCAACTTGTTTCCACCTGACTGCACTGACACTGTAGGGAGTAGGTCTGATAATGTCTGATAAAAAAAAGTCTAAAATGTTACCATAAAGATAACATAAATTGTAAATTTTGGCAACTGAGTTATGACTGCGGACTCAGAGATGAATAAAATGCTGAGCTACCGAAAGGTGATGACTTCTAAAGTCGCACAGTTCCACTGCTTTATTAAAGGTGATGTCTTCTGTACTAGCGCTAGTTACGCTGCGCTACTATAAGGGAATGTCTTCTGAAGTAGCGCTATTGCCGCTGCTCTACTATCAGGGGAAGTCTTCTGAAGTAGCACTGTTGCCGCTGCGCTACTAAAAGGGGCTGCCTTTTGTAGTAGCGCTAAAGGCGCAGCGCTACTATAAGGGAATGTCTTCTGAAGTAGCGCTATTGCCGCTGCACTACTATAAGGGGTGTCTTCTGAAGTAGCGCTATTGCCGCTGCGCTGCTAAAAGCGGGAGTCTTTTGAAATAGCGCTATTGCCGCTGCGCTACTAAAAGGGGCTGTCTCCTGTAGTAGCGCTAATGCCGCTGCGTTACTATTAGGGAATGTCTTCTGAAGTAGCGCTATTGCCGCTGCGCTACTAAAAGGGGCTGTCTCCTGTAGTAGCGCTAATGCCGCTGCGCTACTATAAGGGAATGTCTTCTGAAGTAGCGCTACTGCAGCTGCGCTACTTTAAGGGAATGTCTTTTGAAGTAGCGCAAATGCCGCTGCGCTACTGTAAGGGAATATTTTCTGAAGTGGCGCCATTGCCGCTGCGCTACTAAAAGGGGAAGTCTTTTGAAGTAGCGCTATTGCCGCTGCGATTGTATCAGGGGCTGTCTTCTGAAGTAATGCTATTGCTGCTGCGCTACTATCAGAAGCTGTCTTGTGAAGTAGCCCTATTGCCGCTGTGCTACTGAAAGATGTCTTGTGAAGTAGTGCTTATAAAGGAGCACTATTTTTAATTTTGTAGTTGATCTATCTGTACATTGGCCCACCCACCAACCCTCTTTTCGTGATGGTCTTACATGAAATATGGATCGAACAAGGTTGGACCAAAATCTTCAAAACTTTCCATGAAATCTAGTGTTCTAGCATATTCTTATATTTGATCTTGGCGTAAAAAGGGACAAGGTCAACTCAAGGCCATCATTTGAACAATCTTTGTTTTACTCGAGTACCCAACGCTACATACCAAAGTTCAAGGACATTGGTCAATTGGTTCAGGAGAAGAATACTTTTAAAGGTTTTTACCTTATGGTGGCAATGTTGGTCATGTGCTCTGGACGCGCTGAACATATTTTCGTTCCCTCAACTCCTCAAGGCTCTGTATGAAACATGGTGACAATTGGCCCAGTGGCTTTTCAGGGGATGTTTTAAATTGTCAAATATGAGAGTTCTGTGTCAAAGGTCGAAGAATGACCTTGACCTTTTGTACTCACAAATCTTTATGTACTCATTAACACTACAGTTTAAATTGTCGAAATATGAGAGACGTGGGTCAAAGGTCAAATAATGACCTTGACCATTTTTACTCACAAATCTTCATGTACTTAGTAATAAAATAATGACCTACACAGTCACAAAGCCGATAATGTGACATTTGCGCCCACCGAAGTCCTAGATCAGCCTGGACATTGGCCCAGTCTGATCAGAGTCTTTGCTGTGTGCTAAGTGTATAGCTAAGGGCCTACGCCCTTCCTTGCGGGCAGATAATACTCTGATAAAACTGGACGATTGCCCAGGCGGATCTGTGTCTTCGCTGGGCGCAAATGTCACACTGTTGGTTTTGTCACGGTGCGACTCTCGTAATTTCGACAAATGGTCCTAAACTGTACGGAAATAAAGTTATAAAAATGATTTTGTTCCGCTTTATAAATGCACTGCAATCCTCTTGAATCGTCGACATCCGTACCAAGTTACATCGACTGCAGTATCAGACACAATATTACCTCATCGACAGCAGTATCACTGAAAACAAAACTCTCCCGGAACATCTTTCCAACGTGCATTTCGTTGCAAACTTGAAACGTTTAACCGTTTGAATGATACTTCCCACATGTTTCAATGGTTGATTAGCAACGAGATAGGCTAAATAACACACTTTTTGCATATTGTGCCTATTTTTTACTTTTTTGGGTTTGACACCGCTTCATATGAAAACAAGCGACACAATCGCTCACCAAGACTTTTCGCAGAAAAGGAAAATATCTTACAACAAAGTCTGACAGAAAAAATATTTAAAAATACCTTAGGATTTCACTAAAGAAACTTCCGTTCGCGTGTTATCCCTCTATCGACAGCAGTACTGCTTGGTCGAAAGCCGTATTTCTCGGTCGACAGCCAAATATGCAGTACCGTCTCGGTCGACAGCATAGGTAGAATCATTGGTATTACCCCCGTGATGATTCATTCTCAATTAATTTTATTCTCTGTTTTACCTGAAAACTCGTCAAGAGTCAGTAAGAGGTGAAATAAAAACTAACAATGTATCTGGTAAATTAGTCTTGCAAAGTGCAAATGTATGTTTTCGTTTTGATATCAAACTATTTAGATGGTAGAAAAGAACGAATAAACTGTGATTTACGTATGAAACTCATTTCTTGTTTTATTTTCTAGAAGCACTTTGATTGAGCTGTATGCGCTAAGTAGCTTTAAATAAATTGAAGTGTAAAAAGGCAATTTTAAGGGCAATGGGTATATAACGATCTTTTCCCGCCTTCTAAGAGCGACATTTTATCTGACTCTTTGCTTCCCTGGATGTCAAACTCCTTCCAACATGGTATTTGCTGCTATGGAAGCAACTCCTTTCCTTAACAGTTGACCCGTATCTGGCAATTAGTCTTGTAAATGACAAATGTATGTTTTCGTTTTTATATCAAACTACATGTATTCAGGTACGAATAAACTGTGATTTGCATATCAAACTCATTGTTTGTTCTATATTCTGGAGAGCACTTTGATAGAGCAGTATGCACTTAGCTTTTCATTAAAGAAAAAATGAATGTTTAATTAACTTATTTATAGACGCTCAACCCTGATCAGGGCATACAGCGTCTAAACGTCAAGAATTTAAAGCATTTCTATTTACAAAACAGGTTCAAATACGTCTAACTATTCATTAAGCTTAATGTAAAAAGGCAATTATAAGGTCTATGGGTATATAGCCATCTTTTCCCGCCTTTTATGGGAGACTTTTTATGTGACTGTTTCCTTCCCTGGGTGTCAAACTCCTCCCAAGATGGTATTTGCTCCTATGGCAGAAAATGCTTTCCTTTAACAGTTGACCCCTTTTCAGAAGGGGAAGCAAAATGAGAATGACAGAGTTGTTTCCCCTAAAAAAGAACCCATTCACAATACGTTCTCTAGTATGGTTTTGTTTGCATTGTTTAACCTAAAATATGCCGCGACACAAAAAAAGCAAAAAATGTGGCATGTGCGCCCAGCGAAGACTCAGATCAGCCTGGGCATCCGCCCAATCTGATCAGAGTCTTTACTGTGCGCTTAAAGTGTAGCTAGGGGTCAAAGATACCTCTTTGCCGACAGCGAAGACTCTGATCAGACTGGGTGCATGCAAAAACTGAGCTGAGTCTATGCTGGGCGCATATGTCACTTTGTTGGTTTTCTCGTGTCGCGGCTCATTTGTACAAATCATCTTCCTTTATCTTTCTTCTTCTTCGATCGTTATTCGGTCCTGTAGGAACAAATTCTTGCCTTCAAGAGTAGATCCCCTTTAGGAGATCTTCCAGGGAAGCAAACAGGAAGTCGCTCAAGTTGTCTGCCTTTGAAAAATGGTGGAAAAATACGGAGAAGTACCCAGAAATCTTAATGGTTCCATTGCACTATTTGAGGCGCCACACGATAAAACCAACAAAGTGGTTGTGCGCCCAGGGAAGACTCAGATCAGCCTGGGCATCTGCCTAGTATGATTAGACTCTTCGTTAGTGCTTAAAGGGTAGCTAAGGGTCTAAGCTACCTCCGTGTGGACATCAAAGACTCTGATCAGACTGGGCGGATGCCCAGGCTGATTTGAGTCTGAGCTGGGTGCACAACCACTTTGTTGGTTTTCTCGTGCCGCGGCCCAATTTTATTTTCCATAGACGACAAAGTTAACAGCTGGTCATTTTATTATAAAACTGTACATACAAAGTTTTCTAAACCTGTCTTACGTTTGGGTCTCATCCTAGCATATCAGTTTGAGACGAAACCCTGCACTGGCTTCCCAACTCAGTAAGTCACTAGACTGGATGGAGTATGGCAACCACAAATTCGAACCCAAAAATAGCATATTTTTCTACTAGAGGGTGTCAGTTACCAAAATCAACCCCATCATCATCTGGTAAAAACCTTTCTCAATTAAATATACCTTTTTGTAACTATCATTTGTTGGTCTTTTTTATACTGCAAGAAATCCAAAATGCATGACTGACTCTTACAATGAAAACCTAATGCTCTCTCCGAAAAAGGCGGTACCAGTCCTCATGAATATTTAATAATTTAGTAGACTGTTCCCCAAAAGTCATCAACTGAACCGTAACATGAGAAAATGAGCCTTATGCCATTTACAAAGTCATAGTCTTCATGCAAGCATCCTAAAGAATCTGTGAGAGCCGTGACACGACAAAATCATCAAAGTGGCTTTGCGCCAGATCAACCTGAGCTTTCACCCATTCTCATCAGATTCTTCGCTGTCCGCATAGACCCTTAGCTACCCTTTAAGGGTACACCTTAAAGCATACAGCGAAGACTCTGATCTGGCTGGGCGGGTGCCCAGACTGATCAGAGTCTTCGCTAGGCGCATATGCGGCGTTGTTAATTTTTGTCATGTCGCAGCTTAAATATTCTGATTAATCTGGAATGCACAAGTTGATCTGAGTATTCATTGTTCAAAAGAATATCCCAAAGAATCTGTAAAGCCGCGACACAACAAAACCCAACAAAGTGGCTTTGCGCCAAGCAAATACTTAGATCAACCTGGGCATTTGCCCATTACTATCAGAGTCTTCGCTGTCTGCAAGGAGCTAGCTTAGACCCTTAGCTACCCTTTAAGGGTACACCCTTTAGCATAAGCGAAGACTCTGCTCAGGCTTGGCGGTGCCCAGGCTGATCAGAGTCTTCGCTAGGTGCATATGCCACTTTGTTAATTTTTGTCATGTCGCAGCTCAAATATTCTGATCATTCTGGAATGCACAAGTTGATCTCAGTATTCACTGTTCTAAAGAGCATCCTAAAGAATCTGTAAGAGCCGCGACACGAGAAATCCAACAATTTTTGTTTCTTCTATGTTTTGCGCCAAGCAAAGACTAATATCAACCTGGGCAATTCGGCCGTTCTGATCAGAGTCTTCGCTGTCCGCATGGAACTAGTTTAGACGCTTGGCTACCCTTTGAAGGTACATTTTTGGACATACAGCGTAGACTCTGATGTGCCCTGGCTGACCAGAGTCTTCGCTGGGCGCATATGCCGTTTTGTTGAATTTTGTCGTGTCGCAGCTCAAATATTCTGATCATTCTGGAATGCACAAGTTGATCTGAGTATTCACTGTTCTAAAGAGCACCCTAAAGAATCTGTAAGAGCCGCGACACGACAAATCCAACAAACTTGTTTTTGCGCCAAGCAAGGACTAATATCAACCTAGGCATTCGCCCGTTCTGATCAGAGTCTTCGCTGTCCGTATGGAACTAGCTTAGACCATTGGCTACCCTTTAAAGGTACATTTTTGGACATACAGCGTAGACTCTGATGTGCCCTGGCTGATCAGAGTCTTCGCTGGGCGCATATGCGTTTTGTTGAATCTTTTCATGTCGCAGCTCAAATATTCTGATTATTCTGGAATGCACAAGTTGAACTGAGTGTTCTCACGTAATGCCAATAAGACCGTTTCCCACAAGGGATACTGTCCTTAATTTGGACATGCCATCCAGCTGAGCTTTAGACCCCACAGATCGTAAGTCACCCAGGTGACTATTTCCAGTTTAAACAGATCTTTGGTCAGGTTCTTTAGACGTGCGTTATATCTGACATAGCCAGCATCTAGATATACAGAACCATAAACGAAGGCTGGGGTTCGGTTGAACGGTGGGTCGAACTTCACTGTTACATTGTACGGAAACGATCGTGATGGCCAAGCGGCCGCTCCGACAGTCCCAGACTGACATTTCTCTTGTTCGTCCATCTGAGTTACTAGAGACTCAGTCATATTACCCATACTGGCTCGAACATCAGATAGTTCTTTTGCAGTCTCGTCAAGCCTAGCAGTGAGGGCCACGATATACTTCTGTGTCTCAGCCTTAAATGTGTCGAGTCTCTCTTGCTGAGTTTCAAACATTATCGACTGATCCGTTTCAAGTTTTTCACAACGAATTTCAATGTCATCTAAACGACGTGCAAACCTTTGTAACTCTTCACCATTTTCTCTCACTGTATATCTCAATGCACTGATATCCGCGTCGTTAACAGCAGCTTTTTCTTCCAGAGTCTTTTTGGTCTCTAAGAGTGTATGATACAGAAGTTCCTTGTGTTGTATCTTTTCTTTCTTCCATGCACGTTTCATGTTATACATATATTGCTCAGCCTTACTTGTAAAGATGCGACAAATTTCGTCATCAGTCCCGCCCGTTGTGGATTTACATGTAGCAGCATGTGTTGTGTTCCAGTTGATCTGGTTTTCTATGGTTTCAATCCTGCCTAGTTCATTTCTGAGATGGTTTACTTCCAAACTGATACCTTGAATTTTAGAAGGCAACACCATATAGGCGTCTTCATCTAGCGCCAGTGAGGATGGAAATGACAAGAAAGCAACTACAGCACACACACGAGACGATATCCGTATATTTAGCATCATTGTCTGTCGTCATATGTCACTTCAAACAAACCTACTCTTTGACTGAAATTATAATACCTTTAAAATATGCACCCGAGAATTTATATGCAACTTTCTGAAAATAGCATGTCTATTAAAACTGGAACCCATTGGTTCTTGATATGAGCTGCGACACGACAAAACCAACAATGTGGTTGTGCGCCCAGCGCAGACTCAGATCAGCCCAGTCTGATCAGAGTCTTCGCTGTCCGCATGGAGGTAGCTTAGACCCTTAGCTACCCTTTGGGTAATTAACAAAGAGTCTGATCAGACTGAGTGGCTGCCCAGGTTTATCTGAGTCTTCGCTGGGCGCACAACCACATTGTTGGTTTTGCCGTGTCGCGGCTCATATATTCTCAAGTATTCTAAGTGGTGCTGTAACGTTGAAAATGCGTGCCTGTTAGAAACTGGCACCATACACTAGTTCAAAACATATGACCCACGACATGACAAAACCAACAAAGTGGCATGTGCATCCGCCCAGTCTGGTCAGCGTCTTCGCTGTCCGCATGGAGCTAGCTTAGCCCCTAAGCTACTTTTAAGCGCCCAGCAAAGACTCTGATCAGACTGGGCGGCTGCCCAGGCTGATCTGCATCTTCGCTGGGCGCACATGCCACTTAGTTGGTTTTCTCGTGCCGCGGCTCAATTATTTACTGCCCAAGAGATTACGACTTCATTGAATACAATCAGTGTAGATCCTTGCAGATACACGGCATTGACTGAACTCAGTTGTATCGACGTTGATACGAAGTTATTTCTGAGATTATGGTGAATGGTTACAGTTTCAAGAGAAGCAACTCTGCCATTCTTAATTTTGGCTCCCTTTTCAAAGGGTTTCAACTCTTAGAGGAAAGAATTCGCTCTTCGAAGCAAATTCTCCCGTTAAGATTAGGCACCATCTGGAAAGGCGAGATAACCTAGGGAAGCCAACAGAAAGTCCTTTTGAAGGAAATGTAGAAAAAGCATAGAGTTATATCTAATCAGTTTTGAGATACACAAATGAATGAGAAACTAAACAGTAAAAATAAACTCTTAGTTAAAGATACTGTATTTCTCTTTTAATAAACGCCCTTGGCGTTGCAATTCACATAACTCTTACTGAGACAAGCTAACATTTTGACTTTCATTCTGCTATCTCGAAATAGGACTTTTAAAAAATGTATCGAAGCTCACCACCGATAACGTTAGAGTTGCAAAGCCTTATTTAATTAAAAGGGTTGAAATTAAGATGATGTTACATGAATTCTCCACCGAGGTCAGTTGAGTCTATCCCATACCTTTGCAATGTCGTCAGGGCGCAACTGACGAGTAGCATATTGCTCTTGTAGCATTGGTATACACGTAAGCGACATTTTTGCAGCACTTGGCAAATGTATTAGCAACCAACCAACGAGTTGTTTGCCGCCGAAGGCGGCAAACAACGAGAGTTGGTTGCTTTACGATTAAGGCGTATTTCTGTTCTATTCTATTCTGTCCCGTACCACTAAGGCTTCGAAATTTTTGTGTCACTGAATTTCCGGTCGGCGTTTTTCTTTCTATGGAGAAACGAGACGCTGGCATTTTTATTGGACGAAAATAAATTCCTGAACTTCCGCCGGCACTTCCCTGGCAACACGCGTCTGAATTCCAAAAAAAAAATTATATGATGACCGTCACAATATTCGGCTAGAAGGCCGTACAGCTCGAAAGACAACAACAACCCTTACCTACCTTTCAACTGCGGCTTCTCGGCATCTGTTTATTGGTGACACGCATTATATTTCTAGGTCGGCAGCAGGCATGTGCACACGTGATGTAGCTAGAAAGCTTTACAACTGTCTAGAAACTGTCTAGAAACGACAAAGGCTGACGGAGAGATGCAAAACAGCTTTTGACTTCCACTAGGCCTATCGGTTTTCCCTCAGTTATATAAATAATCTAGTAATTGATTGGATGAAGCACCAGTGTGACGTTGCATCTTTTATGTGTGACGTCAAAACCAATACTGGTTGCGTTCGGGTTTTTGCCAATGTCACTATTGACATTCCAATGACGCTCTGAGTTTCAATATTGGCACCATTGGCTCTACCGTTGAAACCAGCATTGCCGACCATTGGCTGCCAATACTGCAGACAACTAAGGGCGTGGGAAAAATTACCGTGGTGGTAAATTTGCGTCATTCAACACGGCAATTTATTGAACCCATCATAAACACTCGAGTTGACAAAGCAGAATTTTTCCCCACAATAATGAAAGAAAATTAGAAAACTAAAGGCGCCATCGGCTCTACCAATGGTACCTTTGGCGCCATTGGCTCTACCAAAGCACTGCCAGTGGTGACATTGGCAATTTTGCCAGTGGTGCCAACGGTTGCCAATGGCACCATTGGCTGCCGATACTGTGCAGGGTTTTACGATTGCCAGTGGTAGCCTACCATTCTCTGTCTGTCTGTCTGTCTGTCTGTCTCTTCAAAACACCTGTCTCCTGTTCTGTCTCTTGCCTAGGCCTACTTTTTTATTCTCATTTCATTATCATTTATTTGATATCTCGTGATACGAATGTGTTGTTCAGATGTCGACCGAAAATGGTAAAATCAGTCAATAAATCAATCAATAAATCAATCAATAAATCAATCAATCAATTAATCAATCTCATAACAAAAGGAGCTATCCATGCAGCTGTGCTAAAATTTTCTTATTTCAGTTTTTTACTGGAGTCATAATGTAGGTTGGTTGCAATTTAGGTGGCGCCTATTTCATATTACATGTAAGCCCATTGCCGTTCTTGTTTGTATGTATGTTTACTGTCATATAGTCATAATACGGGCATGGTCCGATGTTGCTTCACAACGTCGGCTGGTTCTGAAGGGGACTGCGAACAGCCCGCCTAAAGGTAACACGTCGAAGAAAAAAAAAACTCGGAGAGTTCCGGTCATTTCTAGCACAATAAAACAACATCAATTTCATTCTTTTATGCCTCTTTCATACTTCTTTGAACATGGCAGATAAATAAATGTTGACGATATCAAATAGAAATTAAAAAAAAAAAAAACGAAAAAATAAATATTTAAATAGAATTGTTCCACTCTATTTGCCGTCGAAACAAAGGACGCTCAAAGAAGATTTCGATAAACCTGCAGTGCCCATGGTGCCGGTCGGTTCTTACCAAAAAAATATAAATAGAAAAAAAATATAGAAAATCGTATTTTCTTCTTCAAAATTATCGCGATAAACTCGAATTCTAAATGATTTTCTTTTCAAATTACCAATTTTTGCATTGTAATGACTACAAAGTTTTTTTCTGATTGTACTAAGGCCATATCTTAGGAAGCGTGGCCTAACGGACAGGTCTCGAGCGCCTGGAGATGCGGCCGTGGATTCGTTCCGCTGAGCCTCCCTGGCTGCTCCATTACAACTAATTGAAATCAGTGTTCGAGGTTATAAAACTTGAGAATAATCTCAAACTCAAAATAAAGCACACTGATTGGCTGCTTCCAAGCACATGCTCGGAAGCAGCCGATCAGTGTGCTTTATTTCGAGTTTGAGAACGTACTCAAGTTTTATAACCTCGGATCAAGAAGTGTGGCTTAACATTTCTAAGAGCTGTCGCCCGACAGCGTAGATCATCCGAACCAGTGTTGTCCATTGCACAGGCAAAGGTTCTAAGCATTGAACATCAGCAGAATCTGTACTATATCTTCAAAGATTTCAAAAATCATTGACAAGGTATGGCATGCAGCCTTGTGGGTCACCATGCAGAAGAACAATATCAAAGCAAATCTTGCTCGCGCCATGGAACACTTCTCTGGCATGGCTTAAAGTGCAATTCAGATGAATGGCAGCACAGGAGAATGGTTCAGCACTTCTCTGGCATGGCTTAAAGGGCAATTTAGATAAATGGCAGCACAGGAGAATGGTTCAGCACTTCTCGAGCATGGCTTAAAGTGCAATTCAGATGAATGGCAGCACAGGAGAATGGTTCAGCACTTCTCTGGCAAGGCTTAAAGTGCAATTTAGATGAATGGCAGCATGGGAGAATGGTTCAGCACTTCTCTGGCATGGCTTAAAGTGCAATTTAGATGAATGGCAGCACAGGAGAATGGTTCAGCACTTCTCTGGCATGGCTTAAAGTGCAATTCAGATGAATGGCAGCACAGGAGAATGGTTCAGCACTTCTCTGGCATGGCTTAAAGTGCAATTTAGATGACTGGCAGCACAGGAGGATGGTTCAGCACTTCTCCGGCATGGCTTAAAGTGCAATTCAGATGACTGGCAGCACAGGAGAATGGTTCAGCCTTTCTCTGGCATGGCTTAAAGCGCAATTTAGATGAATGGCAGCACAGGAGAATGGTTCAGCACTTCTCTGGCACGGCTTAAAGTGCAATTCAGATGAATGGCAGCACAGGAGAATGGTTCAGCACTTCTCTGGCAAGGCTTAAAGTGCAATTTAGATGACTGGCAGCACAGGAGAATGGTTCAGCACTTCTCTGGCAAGGCTATGAGTGCAATTTAGGCGAATGGCAGAACAGGAGAATGGTTCAGAACAACAGTTGAGTTAGGCAAGGATGCCGGCTCTCACTCACTCTCTTAAACATTTTTCTCGAAAGAATTATGTCTAATGCTCTGGAATAATATGATGGGAAGGTTAGCATGGACTGAACTATGTCAGTCTGCGGATTGCCGATGACACTGGCGCCCTTGCTAGGAAGTGGCAGGAGCTAGATATCCTGGTTGAAAATCAAAACAAACCCTGCACAATATATAAAATGGAGATATAAAGAAATACAGAACAAAATAGAACTTTATAAGCACTCAGGTCTATACAGAAATGTGAGGATATGAACAAATATAATACACTGAGACAGGGAGCACATGTAAAACAAGAATAAGAATAATAAAGTTTGAGACAAATATGAAACGTACATACGTGTATAAAGCATAGCATCTGTTTGCGGTGTAAGCGAGGTAACTCATGGTTTACTAAGGCTACAGTACAGATTAAATTCCTACCCATCACCCAAAAACAACACAGGCCTAGGGAAAACTCAGACCAGCCTACGCGTCCGCGCAGTCTGGTCAAAGCTCATGACAATTACTGTACTCCAAATGAGCAAACAGGTAGCAAGCGAAGGTACGGACTAATGAAGATAAGTACTGAGAAGACCAAACTAGAGAGAAAAACGCAAGTAGGATCCAGAAGGAGATCAAGGTTAAAAGACAGAAGCTTGGAACGGTTCAAATACCTTGCAGCAATCGTCTCAGATGAAGGCTCAAAACTGAAGGTTCTCTCATAGATTGAACAAGCCACTGCAGCCCTGAAAAAGCTGAAGCCATTATGGAACGATAACAACATATCGCTTGGATCGAAGATGGAATTGATAATATTCCCTTGTCATAACCACATTTCCGTATGCTTGTGAATCATTGGGAGTCTTTGAGATAACATGCTACCGAAGGCTGTTGAACATCTCGTACAAGCCCATGTCACTAATGAGGGATTGCAGAAAGGTCCTGGCAGTCACAATCACTGGAGAACAATACGAACTCCTGGCCTTGACCTTTGTCAAGAAATGAAAGTTGAGGTAGTTTGGCCACATTTCAACGTCTTCTGGCTTAGCAAAGACAATTCTGCAGAGCACAGTAGGAAAAAGAAAGGCAAACAGAAGAAGAGGTGGAAAGACAACATTAAGGAATGGACAGGGATGGACTTTGCTAGGTCATCTAGGGCAGCTGAAGACAGGATCAGTTGGAAGGGGGTTGTTGTAAAATCATCTGTTGTACCCCGACGACCTGGCAAGGTTATAGGTTAGACTAGACTAGACTAGAAGGGTGTAGCTTGCACTGCCCAAAACTTTAGTCATGTTTTATCAGCCTATTCTTTCACATAAACTGAGCCGCGACACGACAAAACCAACAAAGTAGTTGTGCGCTCAGCGCAGACTCAGATCGTCCTGAGCATCCGCTCATTTTGATCAGACTCTTCGTTAAGTGCTCAAAGGGTAGCTAAAGGTCTAAGCTACCTCCATGCGGACAGCAAAGACTCTGATCAGACTGGGCGGATGCCCAGGCTGATCTGAGTCTGCACTGGGCGCACAACCACTTTGTTGGTTTTCTCGCGTCGCGGCTCAACTAAAAATCAAACTTTTCAAAGAACATGTCCATCTCGACGACCTCTACCTCAAGCTTCCTGTGGAGAGGAGAAGGATTGTACTTTAAAAAACTCTGGACCATCATCTAGCAACATTACAAGTATCAACTAAATCCATCATGCTATCGTAAATTGTAAGACATTCGAAAATTTTAACCAAAATCTTTAAGCTATATTTCCAGTTCCGTGACTTCAGTGTCACCCATTGTAATTTGGGTAGTATTTTGTAAACTCTCAAACCAGTATCTATTATCAGTCCATGTATAAACTAAATTATTCTCGGCATTATGAAACAATTTGCCTTTAGAAGACTTTAACAAACCCTCAAGTTTCTTATTCCTTAAATTTGACAACAAGGTCACAGAGCAAAAGTGGATGGTACTCAGTAATGCTTGGATCAATGTCCGACAACTGAACCCATCCATGGGTTTAAGCGATGCTGGCTAGAGATCAGTAACGGCCGTGTACCAGTGGCGGCCATATTCGTTTTGCACGCGCGCAGTACCGGTATTGTATTTGTTGCGGAAAAATGCACATTTTTAAAGAAACCGAAATAAAAACACATACAAAAGGATCGACATAATGGCACCCTTAAAGGGAAATGATTAACAACTTCCTTTAGATACCCTCGTACCAATATCATTTTTTCCGGGAGACTATGACATTTAACTCTCACATCGTAGAGACACACACTTGGGTTTGTATACCGAACTCGTTCACACGATAAAAATGTGATAAAGACTGCAGATTTAGAACAGCAAATGATTATTTGAAGTTTAAATTTCTGTAAAGCTTTCGGAAATGCGTCAGTCAGCGATGGAAAGCGATGACCGCCACTGGTACGGAAAGTACGTGTTTTTTCTGCTTGTTAGTGACCATTTTGAGGACCCGTACCAGGCACATGAAAAAGTCTTCTTCAGAAATGAATTGGTATAATAACAACAGTTACCTCTAGTACATTTAATCAAAATACTGACTAATTGCGCATTAGGATTAAAAAGTGTTGCAAAAAAGGACGCCACTGGTCGCAAGCCAGAATGGGTCTTTAGAAAGAAAGTTTGACGCGGACACTGGCACGGACGCTTACCCTGACACCCCACCCCATGGTGACTACATTCGCTCTTCCTGCACTTCGGTCTGGAAAGGCTGAAGTGCCGGAAGAGCGAATGTAGTCACCACGGGGGTTGGGCTATTATGAACCTTAAGATAAATGGGTATATCTTCAGGGGAACCAATCTGCCATTTTCATTTTTTTTTCTTCGTTTTCAATGGAGTCAACACTTTAAGGAAAGAATTTTCTCCCGTATGAGCAAATTTTCTTCTTCAAGAGACGACCCTTTTATGGAGAGGTTACACTGAGCATGGCAGAAAACAGGAAGTCACGAAAAATGTTCTCCTTTGTCAAAATAGCGGGAAAATGGTGAAGTGAAACCACACACCTTAAGGAACCGATATTACGGAAAAACGAAGCTTCTGATTAGACTGCGTGAGTACTGCTAGAAAACGCAAAGGAACGGTGAGGCTTTCCGAGCCGCCCTGCGTTTTTCTGCAGAGCCTAATAAAACTGAATAGAAACTAACATGGTTTTCTATGCTTCAGCGTAATTCGGCAATCGAACGCTTAGATCATTACAAACATAAACATCTAGCAAATTAAGTGCTGAGGGAGATATAAAATGCATTGCACAGTGAAATTTGCGCAAGCTCATTACTGCATTGGCTTGTATCATCAAAGTTTATCAGGTTCTTTTACATATTATATCGATCGTTTTTTTTATGTTTTTTCATAAATGGGACATTTTCCACAAGCTACTGATCGTCTTATTTTGGACATGCCATCCAACTTATTCGTGCGCCCCAAAGGTAATACTGCGCCCAGGTAGTCATTTCTAATCTAAACAACTCTTTTGTTAATTCCTTCAGACCGGCGTTGTATCTTGTATGTGTAGTAGCATCTAGCAGTACGGTACCATAAACAAAAGCTGGAGTTCGTCTGAACGGCGGGTTGAATTTAACAGTTACTGTGTAAGGAAACGAACGTAATGGGTACGTATGCACTCCGACACCGTTCCCAGACTGACATTTTTCTTGTCCTTCGATCTGAGTTGTTAAAGAATCCACCTTGTTACCCAGACTTGCTTGAACGTGCGACAGTTCTTCATTAGTCATTCCAAGCGTAGTAGTAAGAGAGGCTATTAACTCTTTGTGTTTCTGTACTTCAGATGCAAGTTTGTCCGTTCTGTCTTTCTCGACTTGCTGAATTTCATACAATTTCGATTGTTCTGTTTCAAGTTTTTCACAACGAATCTCAATTTCATCTAAACGGCGTGCAATCCTTCCTAGCTCGACGTCAGTCTCTCCCAATTCTTCTTTCAATGCACTGATGGCTGTATCAGTATTAGCATTTTTTTCTTCCAATTTGGTATTTGTATCTCGAAGCTTTTGATCCATACGTTCTTTGTGTTGTCTATTTAGCATCTTTTCACTCGTCCATGCATTTTTCATGACTTCAATATGTTGCTTAGCCTTAGTATCAAAGTCGAGAGTAAGATTGTGATTTCCGTCGTTTGTTCCGCATGTACATCCAACACTGCTCGTTGAGTTTGGATTTACACTTATTTGTATCTCTACGGCTTTAACCCTGTTACTCGTACTAACTAATTCATTTCTAAGATAGTTTACTTCCATACTGACACCTTGAATTTTCGTTGATAGTACCAAGTAAGCGTCATCATTTAGAGCCAATGATAATTGAAATGACAAGAAATAAAATATAATACACACAGAGAAAAGAATCCACATGTTTAGCGCCATTGTCCTTTGTTTTCGATATGATATGTGTAAGCAACTTCTGTAATCAACTTGCAGAGCTCAGGATAAGGTGGGGTTTTGAGGATAATTCGCAGATAAATTTCCTTTTCAGTCAATAAAAACATACGTTGTGACCCCTCATTTGAGCCGCCTCGGTGAGACGGTTCTAATGAGGGTTACAACATATGTTTTATGCAGAAATATGGAAAATTACCCCTAAATTATCCCGGTTACCTTTCTTATCCGGAGCACCGCTCAAGTTTCTAAAGTACTACTTCCGTTGGAGACGTCATGCCTTCCATTAGTGTTTTGTATATTGATGCAATTAGCACCAATTAATCGAAGTTCAAGTCTACATTTACGTATTTATCTTTATATATATTGTTTTTATTTTTGTATAACTTTCATAACGATGTTCCCACAAATCCGTAACATGCAACTCTTGGCACCGAGTCTGCCGTTCGAATAGGTTTTTTTTTTTTTGTATTATTATTATTGTTCTAAACCGCGACAATAGAAAGCCAACAAAATGGTTGTGCGCCCAGCAAGCACTCAGGTCAGCCTGGGCATCTGCCCAGTCTGATCAGACACTTCTTAAACGTCTTAAAGGGTAGCTAAAGGTCGAAGCTACCTCCATGTGGATAGCGAAGACTCTGGTCATACTGGTCGGATGCCCAGGCTGATCAGAGTCTACGCTGGGCGCACAGCCACTTTGTTGGTTTTGTCGTGTCGCGGCTCAAAATTATTCTTTTATTACACTCAGTATGTGGTGAGCTACAAATATTTACATTCTTTGTGTATTTACTGAAAAGCCCTATAGTAAACCATTGGAACGTAATGTAGTTTACATTCCAATAATTACATTGAGACACGCGACGTCAATTACGTCAAAATAACCAATGGCACTCTACAACCCGATTGGACGTCAGCGGCTTCATGACGTCATGCATGCTGTTCTGTTGTTAGCAGAAAAGCTGCGTATACATGTTTTACTGCATCAATTTTAGCGCTTATGTAAGCTTGTTCATAAAAGATTTGATTGAAATGAATGTAAATATAAGCAATGAACTTAATTTTTCTGATGTTTATCGAAGTGTAAACTACATTGGGTCACTAGCAAAGTTTACATGAACCCCTTCGTTCATTCACTTTGCACGTGACCCAATGTAGTTTACACTTCGATAAACCTCAGAAAAATGAAATTCATTCCTTAAATGTTACCGATGGATGGGTGACTTGACATTTTTCGCCCTTTTCAACCATTTTGCAATCGTGTCAGGACGACGAGAGGGTGATACTGAAAGATTATGTGCAATGGAACTCCGTTCACGGTTGAAAACAATTTCGCCTACGGAAGAAATCGAACTCGGATAACAGGCTTTGCAAGGTAGTGCTTAAGTCACTGAGCTTTCGGGGCTCCTAGGTACAAATGCAATAGGAAACTGTCCCGCTGAACCATTCTTCCTTTCTTCCATTTATCTGTTTGAAAGTTTTCCCTAGTACAGTCCGCCAATTTTTGCTTCCTGCAGAGACTGTCCGTCATATTTGGCTTCAGCCGAGACTGTCCGCGAACTATTGCTTCCTGCAGGGACTACTGTCCTCGAAAAATGGCTTCCTGCCCGCGAGACTATCCGCGTGACTCTGCTTCCAGCCGAGGCTCTCGGCAGGAAGCAGAATCACGCGGACAGTCTCTGCAGGAAGCCATTTATCATGTACATGTCTCGGCAGGAAGCAAGACATCGCGGACAGTCTCGGCGGAAGCCAAATATGATGCCAGTCTCTACATGAAGCGAAAATTAGCGGAATCGATTATACCCGTGTACAGGCGCTATGTGTTTTTGCACCAGTTTGTCCCGTTTGTCTCTGACGATTCTCGTAACGGTGTTCCCGCGGAGGCTCAGCGTCGTACACTCCTGGCACCGTGCGTCTGTCAATTTTGTCTCGAGTTTTAGTCTTATTACCTAAATATTGAGAAACCTCAACCAATTACTGTAAGTATAAAAATAACACTTAACCCATTAAAGTCTCCATAGTCCTACGAATGGTAAAAATCGTTGAAATACAAATTATTATAAAACCTGTATACAGCCTTCAGAATGGATGATAATATGCTTTTTTGTATCATTTAACTGGCAAAAAAGAAGGAACAAGGTATTTGAAAAAAACGATATGTCTCTCAACTATGTAAAATGCGGTTTTCGTTTCTGGTTCCTCGTTAAGCAATGAAATAATGCAACAGCGACACAATCAATGGGATCCTTGCCTTACATTTTTGTACATTGTATTTTTATTACGTGTTAAACGCCAGTACCTTGTATTTTTTACCTCTTGTACCTTGTATTTTTACCATTTAATAAAGCTTGTGAAATCGAAAGTAGGTCATTTTAGTTGCCAACTAAAATGACCTAGTTATTTTTTAATTTTTTTATGGGAAACTCAGGGACGTTTTGATTTGTCAAAGCCGGCCTATCACGATAATAATCAATGGAGAAACTGTCGTGAGAAGCTTGCAGCGATACCTCACGATAAAATATTTCATGCTGATAAAGCAATGGGGCCTTTAATGCCTAGCGTCACAAAAATGGGACATATAGGCAAACAGTGCAGGCCCAGATCAGACGCCGCGTGTAGCGGCGTCTGATCAGAGTCTTCACTATTTGCGTAAGACAAATTGGTATACATGTACCTACTTAAAATAACATGATAAAAATAAATTGAACCAGACACCCCTTAAATGACAAATGGACGCATCCAATTTATACAGATAGAAGAGTCCACTGGGCATTAGTGGGTTAAGCGCCAGAAATGAAAACGACTGAATTTGCAAACAGCGTAGATCTCCTATGTAAAACTGTTAAACAAAAATAGAGCTGTACCCATATACCTTAACATTCTGATCTGGGTCAACCTCAGTATTTGCTAATTAAGGCTCTTTGGTCCTCATACTTCGGGTAATTAAATTACGCAGAAAATAAAAGAAAATCACATTATGAAGGTGTTTTTTTCTTCTTCTTTTAGGAGAATTATAAAACACTCAAAAAGGAATGCAAATGCGACAGACACATACGTATTCCACTTGAAACAATCAAACTGGTAAGGAAATTTTCAAGAGCTTGGTATGCGAAAACTAGTCTTTACGGTTACCGGGTTCACTTTCACGGAAAGCAACTCTTTAAAGGCCCCATTGCTCTTTCAGTGATGAAAAAACTATCATGAGGCATCGCTGCAAGATTGGCACTACAGTTGCGTCAGTGAACGATCGTAATAACATACTTTAATTCGATATAATATCCTTGAGCTTCACATTAAAAGGTTTTGAAAATTAAATTTGGGTCATTTTAGTTGGCAACTAATATGACCTACTTTCGATTTCGTAAACATTAATAAAATGGTAAAAATACAGTGTACAATCGTGGAGACCCATTCACTATGCCGCCTATGGTCATATAATATGTTAGGAATGGGAAACCAGAAGAGGACAGCTGTTTTTGTGGAGCGATTTGTCATTTTCAAAAACCTATTCCCTCTACTTTTTGCTAGCAGTATGACTCAATATATGCATAGCAAGCCACATTTTATCACCAAAGGTGTAGGTAGAACCGCTTTATGTAACGATTTGTGTTTAGAAGTTTTTACCACCGATCGGACTATGGAGACTTTAAATTTTATGTTGCCTCCCTACTCAACGAAGGTCAAGTCTTAAAGGCCCCATTACTCTATCAGCATGAAAAATTGTGAGGTATCGTTGTAAGCTTCTCACTAGAGTTTCGTGTTTGTAAATGACCGTGATTATCCAGCTTTAAAAGAATAAAATATCCTTGAGTTTCACATAAAAAGGGTTTGAAAACTTATTTGGGTCATTTTAGTTGGCAACTAGAAAGACCTACTTTCGATTTCATAAAATGGTAAAAATACAATGTACAGGCGTGGAGTCCCAATCACTACCCCGCCTATGTTTATAAAGCATTGCTAGGCGGGAAACCAGAACAGGAAATTGTATTTTTGTGTATCGATTTGTTATTTTTCAAAAACTTGTTTTCTCTACTTTTTGCCAGTTATTTAACTCAATATAGGCACATCAACCCACATTTTATTACCAAACGCGAAGGCTGAACTGCTTTCTACTATGATTTGGGGTTAGGCTTTTATACCGCTGATAGGACTATGGAGACTTTTTAAAAGCAAACAATTTCTCCTCTAGGAGCTTTCTTTTTCATTTCAGTGTAGGCCCGTTTGGAACGGATATCAAGGAAGCAAACACTCACAAAACTTCTTTCCCTTCACAAAGCTAGGTGGCTGAAAACTTGGAGATACACCCATACACATTAAGAAAAGACACATTTCAGACTGGCCGAATTGTTTGTTGATTACAGTCTAGATTTTTCTCCATTTTGACTATTCCTCACGAGGATAAATTATTCGAACAGGGAAGACGCTGAACAGACAACGCAGATTCAAAGGCTCGTCTTGGTCTTTCCACAAGAAACCAGATTCAGACGTTTGCAGACATACAAACCTCATATCCACTGGACACTTGCCACTGACTTCCCTTTGGTAAGCCTTTTAGAGCGGCTAGCTTCATAAACCGATCATGTGACGTTGTCGTCAAGCGACGTCTAAGGTAAATGAACCTACTGATTGACTCGAGTAACGTTCGATTGACGCCACGTTAAGGCGACGGCTGTTTAACGTAATGGCCGAACATGTCGTAACTAACTTTTCTTCGACCCGTATTTTGCATATTCTACACTGATTGACCACGAAAATGGCACAGAAAAAGTCTAAAATTAAATGTAAATAGAAGAAATAAAGTTTGATTTTTCAGCGCTCATCGTTTGAAGAAGCCAATGGTCGTCGCTAAAATTCTACAAGAATTGTTTACTCCGCTTTATAGCTTCATCACATTACGAACGCTAAAAATCAAATGTTAATTCCTAAAAGATGTAACGTTACACTTGCCACTGAGGTAAACCTTTTAGAGCAACTAGCTTCATACGGCATCGGTCATGCGCGGCGTCCAGAGTGAAGGTGTGTCTTGATTGGTCCATCTAACGTTCACTTGTCGCCACGTCATGGCGACGGCTGTTTAACGTAATGACCGAACACGTCGACACTAACTTTTCTTCGGCCAATACTTCGCACATTCTTCGCCAAATTACCGCGAAAGCGGCTCGGAAAGGGTCTTAAAATAAAGTGTAAATATAAGAATGAAGTTTTCAACGTGTGAAGAAGCCAGTAGTTGTCGCTAAAATTCTACAAAAAATGTTTCGCGCTTCATGAAGTTTAAACGATAATTGATCATGTGACGCTGTCGTAAAGCGACGTCTAAGGTGAACGAACGTCTTGATTGGTCCATGTAACATAGACTGACACCAGGTCATGGCGACGGCTGTTTAACGTAATGGCCGAACACGTCGCAACTATACATGTAACTGTTCTTCGACCCGATTGTTGCATAATTTACACTAATTTGCGAAGAAAAACGGCACAAAAAGGATCTAAAAATAAAGTGTAAATATAAGAATGAAAATTTGATTTTCAGCGTTCATCCAGTGGGAGCTGTCAGAGAGTAGCTTTCCCCCCCTAGTAGTTTTTCCCCCCGGAAAAATGACTATGATTTTTCCATAGTAGATTTTCCCACCGGAAAAATGGCTATATAGTAGAATTTCCCCCCGGAAATATGACTATATAGCCAATTTTCCCCGGGGAAAATCTACTATACATGTTTTTGCATAGCCGTTTTTCCCCTCTATAGTGGATTTTCCCCCTGGTAATATGATTGCAGGAAAACACACTACATAGTGGAATTTGTTCCTTCTCCAATTGGGCCGGGTAGCGCAATCGGTAGGGCACCTGACTCGTAAGTCAGAGGTCCTGGGTTCGAATCCCGGTCTGGCCACATACTTTCGTTTCTCCTTCCGCTGATTCAAGAAGGGCAGTTGTCAGTTACTGGCGAAAGTATGTGCACTTAGTACTGGTTAACCGCTTAGGAGGTCTAAGCCTGCCCAGGAATAGTGTGGTTAGGTTAACTGACCGTCCCGACATGACCTTAGTTGTTTACCGTGGACGTTAAGCATCAAATCAACCAACCAAATCCTTCTCCAATTATGATAGGGGGTCCATAACTGAAACAGAAATATGAGAATCTGTCCATAAAATATCGATGGATAACAGATGCTAGAACCGCATGCATCAGTCTTATTTTTGCTTTGGGGAAAACAGGTAGGCATTTTGCTTTTCCATGTTAGCCTAAACGGATATGAGTGTACGTGGTTGTGTGCATAAATTTGTATAATTTTGTGTTTGTACAAACGTTCATCTGTGCGTGAGCACAGCGGAGTGCCTGGTCTAGTGTTCGCCTTTCATGCAGAAGTCGTGGGCTCGGCTCCCATTGGGACACACGTCCGGTTATGATTTTCAATGTAGTAAACTCCCTACTGCATCAAACATGACTAGACATACAATACATCTTCCTGTAAGCTTGCATGCGTACATACGGAGCCCGGGAGGGGACATAGCAATATATACACTGATTTTGTTCCTACAAACTGCATTTCGTTCCCACGCATTGCGATTTCGTTCCCTCAATTTAATATTTCGTTCAATCAAAATAATATTCCGTTCACACGCTTTACTTTTTCGTTCCTTCAATTTGATATTTCGTTCCCTCAAAGTAACATTCCGTTCCCTCGCTTTACTTTTTCGTTTCCTCAAAATAGCATTTCGTTCCCTCAAAATAATATTTCGTTCCCCCACGTTACTATTTCGTTCCCTCAAAATAGCATTTCGTTCCCTCAAAATAATATTCCGTTCCCACGCTTTACAATTTTGTTCGCTCAAAATAACATTTTGTTCGCTCAAAATAGTATTTCGTTCCCACGCATTACTTTTTCGTTCCCTCAGATTGAAAGTTCGTTCCCTCAAGATAATATTCCGTGGCCACGGGTTACCATTTCTTTCCTACGCAATAATATTTCATTTCCTTACCATAATATTTCGTTCACTCAAATTAACATTTCTTTCCTATGAAATAGCTTTTCGTTTTCTCATAAAACTATTCGGTGGTGGTATAACAAAAACCATAGTGTATTTTAGCAGCCTGGTTTCATGCTTTATTCTAAATGTTACAAGTCTTAATTTTACTCCGTTTGTATTGAAGGCTAACCATATTTTTTATTTTATTATTATTTTTGTATTCAACATTGTCATTATTTTTATTATCATAATTTTTTATTACAAATATTATTGTCATTTTATTTATGTTCTTAACTGCAGCCAGTCTAGTACTTTCAGTCATCCCAATCTCTGTGCCCCCTCTAATTCGGGGCCAACTCCTAAGAAACGAATTTGCCCCCATCGAAGCAAATGCTATCGCTCCATAGCAGGCCTGCCAGAAAAGGCACGGTCACATAGGGAAGCAAGAAAGAAGTCATGACAGTTGTCTCCCTGTGGAAACCTGGCGGGAAAATATGGAGATACACCCACACCACAAACCACAGCTTTACCATAGCTCAAAGGTTATTATGCCAACTGTCACTATTAAATTACTGGGGTATTTCCGGGCCCTGAGTTAGCTGTCTTACCAACTACCTAAATGATAAGGTGAATGAGTACACTTTCAAGGGATGCTGTCAGAGAGTAGCTTTTCCCCCCTAGTAGTTTTTCCCCCCGGAAAAATGACTATGATTTTTCCATAGTAGAATTTCTCACCGGAAAAATGGCTATATAGTAGAATTTCCCCCCGGAAATATGACTATATAGCCAATTTTCCCCGGGGAAAATCTACTATAGGTGTTTTTGCATAGCCGTTTTTCCCCTCCATAGTGGATTTTCCCCCTGGTAATATGATTGCAGGAGAACACGCTACATAGTGGAATTTGCTCCTTCTCCAATCATAATAGTGAGGTGAAACAGAAATATGAGTATCTGTTCGTAAAATATCGATGGATAACAGATGCTAGAACCGCATGCATGTGTCCATCAGTGTGTCTTATTTTTGTTTTGGGGAAAACAGGCAGCCATTTCGCTTTTCCGTGTTAGCCAAAAACGGCTATGAGTGTACGTGTTTGCGTGCATAAATTTGTATAATTTTGTGTTTGTACAAGCGTTCATCTGTGCGTGCGCGCAGCGGAGTGCCTGGACTAGTGTTGGCCTTTCATGCAGGGGTCGTTGGCTCGACTTCCATCGGGACACACGTCCGATTATTATTTTCAATGTAATAAACTGCCTGCTAAATCAAACACATGACTGTACAAAGCACCCGTTCGTACATCTTCCAGTAAGCTTGCATGCGTATATGTACCTATATAAATATCTGCGATGGGAAGAAATAACCCCTGCCTTGTTTCTTAAATTAGTAATTGTTGATTATTATAAAAATATGGTTCCTAAATTTGCATATTCATTTTTTGGTATTAATCACGCTTATTACCTACGTTGAAAAACTCACGCATTTCTAATGCGATAAATTCCGTGAAATGTCTCTATTCCATTCTGTTCCGTTTCGTTCCGTTCCGCAAAATACCAACAGCTATACCAAATTCGTTAATAGCCAATTTCCCGGTGGGGGAAAAAGGACTATGGGGGAAAAGTGGCTCTATGAGGTCCGGACAATCCACCATATAGTCGTCCTTCCTATAGCCATTTTTCCGGGGGGAAAGGGGGAAAAACCACTCTCTGACAGATGCAATTCAGCCATCTCAGTCTCTGCAAATCCAAAACTGGGGCCAATTCTCAAAGGAAAGAATTTGCTCGCCTTGGAGCAAATTCTTCCCTCCAGAGCAGGCCCCTCGAAATGGTCACACTGCCAAAGGAAATAAACAGGAAGTCACAAAAGCAGACTCCCCTTCACTGGAAGCAATTCAGCCATCACTATCACCATCTCTGCGCCCCTCCAGCCACCTCCCAAATGTAACAGATGTGGACAAAATCGTGGCTCTACTGATCACGAACCCAGAGCCCCTCGTGAACCATACAAGTACTCCGCGAACTGATGGCCGACACCGCCGAGAGAGCACGCGATGTTCGGACAACGCTGACCCAACGTTCAGAAACGCCAATAATGTTTGTCCAACGTTGGGTAGACGTTGTGCCAGCGTAAAGTTTTCCTATTATGATTATAATGATGCTACATTTTCTCAGTTTCTTATTTTTTAATTTTGTTGGTAGAATCTGTAAATGTAATTCAATTGTCATGTTCAAAGATTTAATATAATGTTGACCAAACTGATTATCATTATGAATTGCCCTTATTCAAAATAGAGCTCTTGTCAACGCCCATGATACACTGATCTGTGTAAAGCTAAAAATAGATGTAGTTTTATTCATTGCGAGGCCTCATAATAGTAAATCGTGGGAAAGAAATATCATTTCGTGTGAACGGAATAGTAATCTGTGCCCTCAAAATACTACTGTGATAGAACAAAATATTATTGCGAGATAACAAAATACTATTTTAAGGACACGAATTTATTTTGCAAGAGAAAGAAATATTAGAACGTGCAAACGAAATAGTGATGCGTGGAAACGAAATGTTGTTTTGGAGGAACCAAATATCATTTTGAGGGAACGAATTATCATTTTAAGGCAAAGAAAAAGTAATGCATGGGAATCGTGTATTATTTTAAGGCAAAGAAAAAGTAATGCGTGGGAACGGTATATTATTTTGAGGCAAAGGAATGCTATTTTGAGGGAACGGAAAAGTAAAGCGTGGGAACGGAAAGCTATTTTGAGGAAACGAAATACTTAATTGAGGGAATGAAAAAGGAAAGCGTGGAAACGAAAAAGTAAAGTGTAGGAACGGAATATTAATTTGAGGGAACGAAATACTAAACTGAGGTAACGAAAAAGTAATGCGTGGGAACGAAATGCATTTCGTGGGAACGAAATCAGTATATGTATTGCCATGTCCCCTCCCGGGCTCCGTACGTACATGTATGAATACGTATATAAATATCTGCGATGGAAAGAAATTACACCCTAGTCGTTCATTAGATTAGTGATTATTGATTATTATAAAAATAGGGATGCTAAATTTGCATATTGATTTTTTAATTAATCACTTTATTACCTACCTTGAAGTACTGATACATTTCTTTTGCGATTAATTTCGTAAAATGTCTCTATTCCATTCCGCTCCGTTCCGTTCCGTTCCGCAAAATTCCAATAGCCATACCAAATTCACTAATAGCCAATTTCCCGGTGGGGGAAAAGCACTATGGGGGAAAAGTGGCTCTATGAGGTCCGGACAATCCACTATATAGCCGTCCTTCCTATAGCCATTTTTCCGGGGGGGGGGGGGGGGGGGGGGGGGAGGGGGAAAAACCACTCTCTGACAGGAGCCAGTGGGCGTCGCTAAAATTCTAGAAGAAGCCAGTGGGCGTCGCTAAAATTCTACAAGAAGCGCTTCGCACTTCACGGAGTTCTAACTCCCACTGGCTTCATCACACTATGAACGCTGAAAAATCAAATCTAATTCTTAATTGAATCGACTTTGATTCAACGTCATAACGTTAGGACGTCGCGCACGATGTTCGAACTGTGGACACTTCCAGAGGGTCATTTGCAAATGAATCCTTTATTTTCAGCAGAAACTATCCATGTTATACATCAAATGTAAGCTAAAATTCTGCAGAATATGACTGTGTATATTTTGATTATTTCAAATATACCATTTTAAAGAGGGACGGCAAAGCTATACAATTTTTAGTCCAAAATCGCATGTCCAGCGTTACATTTTTCGGCTACCTCCAATCATAAAATGATAAATGAACAGCATAAAACGCACGAAAATATATCAAATTCTTAACCAGTATTTACCATAATGTACGCTTAACACAAAATCTGTTGTTATTTTTTTTTTCAAACGGGCGTCTTTTAAAGTGAGAAAATATGAAGTACATGTATAATGGTAAACACAAAATATCCATCGACAGAAGAAATGTCACACTCGTTATAAACAAATACAAATAAACATGGAAGAAAAAGGAGGATGGGTATGATTAAAATTTATCTTAAATGCACAATGGTTACTCTTTATGGTGAGATATACTTATTTAAGACTGCTCGTGAAATGAAAGCTTTTAGATGCCAGTTTCAATTTCTCAGTAAATGTCCCCGACGTAAAAATGGCATCCCACTTTATTAACTGCTTTAAGACAACTTAATTTGTCAGATTTTGAATTAACATGTATGAATTGGCAATGTTTACAGGAAATGCACATGATTTGTAGTTTACAGAAATACATGTATGCAACTTTCTGTGTTGTGCTTTAAATTTTAGAAATAAAGAATACCATTTTGATTTCTCATAAAATGTCCCAGGAACGCGATTTTAGCTCTAATGACTTTGACCCCATGTCTTTATTTATTTTTGTAATCACTAAACCAACCCATTTAGAAAGATCAATAAATACATTCACCTCTCAATATCTCAAAGTCGAAGATCATCTCAATATACTATCTCGAAGTAAATCTTCTACTCCCATGAAATTTACTTTGAGTACCACTAGTCTGAGATATCCGGAGTTAAAATGGAAAAACAAAGAGAAATGTGTCCAATCTATTCTTCTTTATAAGAGAGACCTTTGAGATATCAGTGTTTGAGGTTACGAGTTCAACTGAATATCAATCTGTCAGTCATACAGTCAATAAATATAAATGGATGAGCAAATGAATGAGCGAATTATTGAAGTGAACGATAGAACAAAAGAACAAACGAATGAATATTCTTTGTGCGCTTTTAAATTGCTAATATTTACATTCTTGGTGTATTTACTGAAATGCCCTACAGTAAACCATTGGAACGTAATGTAGTTTACATTCCAATAATTACATTGGGACACGCGATGTCAATGACGTCAAAATAAACAATGGCTCTCTACAACCTGATTGGACGTCAGCAACGTCATGACGTCATACATGCCGTTCTGCTGTTAGCAGTAAAAAGTGCGTGTACATGTTTTACTGCTTCAATTTTAGCGCTTATATAAGATTTTTCGTGAAAGATTTGATTAAAACGAATGTAAATATAAGCAATGAACTTAATTTTTCTGATGTTTATCGAAGTGTAAACTACATTGGGTCACTAGCAAAGTTTACATGAACCCCTTCGGGGTTCATTCACTTTGCACGTGACCCAGTGTAGTTTACACTTCGATAAACCTCAGAAAAATGAAATTCATTCCTTAAATAACCACGACGTCATTTGCATTTTAGTGTAACTATTTGGACGGAAGTGCCAGTGTACATGTAGATCCAGATTTGCGTAAATGTGTACATTTTAGAAAAGCAACTCTGCCATTTTCATTTTTGCCTCCCTTCTCAATGGGGGCCACCTTTTAAAGGAAAGAATTCGCCCTACTGCTGGGAGCAAATTCTTTCCTTTAAGAGTAGAGAAGAGCTTGATCCACTAGGAACTAATAATTTCTTTTAAGAGTAGATCCCTTTTTGGAAAGGCACTACTCCATGTCTTTGGCAGCTCACGAAACATCAGCATCAGACACTCACTAATGAGCAATCAGAGTCATCTAAAACATTATGTACTCATCTGATACAAATATCTTGCAAAACTCACATCACGATCGTAAAATCTCGGGATTTTCAAATTCCATCTTATATGGCTGATGATTTCGTCAGCACACTTAGACTGGACCAACTTTCTCATTAGTTCTTTGCCATGGGTTTGATAACAAATATATAATTTTGCTCACTCAAGATAGTTGATGTCAAGTGAAAAGTTTATGAAATAGACTCTTGCTTACAGTGATTTGTTGCCCAATATATCACTGGTTGGAGGTCAGTCGTGAAGTAGATATATCACGAGCGCGAAGCGTGAGGGATATATTCACTGACGACTGGCCGTTAGAATTCGATTCTAACAGGCAAGAAACGACGAAAACGCAAGTGTTTCCTTCAGATTTTTCCAGTTTTTTTTCCGTCATGATTACATAAATAAATCCCGCCAACAACTTCGACTGTAATATACATAGGCGTTTGCATGTATTTCGTTATAAGGTTTTGGTGCGCGAAAACGACTATATATATAGGCAACCAGTGTTAGAATAAATATTCTTACACTGGTCGCCTATACTCTAGTGATTTATTGCCTGACAAATCACTGGGCGGACTAACGTGACGTTATTTAGCGCCATTCGGGCATCATTTTGATTCTTTTTGTGACGTCAATTTTCATTTCCATGAGGATAGACGGTATAACGTCGTTTTCTCGCATCAAAAACTTACGAAATCCACAACAACGCTTCTGTTACAGTCAAAGTTGTTGGCGGGATTTCTTCATGTAATCATGGCCGAAAATGGAAAAATCTGAAGGAAACACTTGCGTTTTCGTCGTTTCTGGCGTGTTAGAATCGAAATAGATTCTTGCTAACAAGTAATTTTTTGCCCAATATATCACTGGTTATCGGTCAGTCGTCAGTGACTATATCAATCGCGCTTCGCGCTCGTGATATATCCACTAAACGACTGACCGTCAACCATTGATATATTGGGCAACAAATCACTGTAAGCAAGAATCTATATCTTAAATAATCTACATAGTCATTCATTTAAACATGCAGGCTATCAATGTAATTCTGCAAGGATGTCTCGACGAACACTGCTGTCACAAGACTGCCTTGTTTTAGTTACAGTTCTTAGACTTGAAACTGTGTGCTTGTTTTTTTTTTTAAAGGCGTGTCTATAAGCTGACGACAAAATGCAATGTGAGCATTAATAGCAGTTTATGTCTATTTCATTGGTGTGGGTGGGGTGGGGTGCAATTTTCAAATACTAGTATAGCTGATGGTTTTGGGAGCATGACTCAGATAAGGATAAGTTTTCTCTCTTTTCTAATCCACTGAGTTGATTTGATAAAGAAAATATGATATTCTCCACTCATTATAGCTGAGAGGATATAAAAGGAAATTAAAATTCAGTTAATTAAGCTTATTCTTTAAATTAAAAAGAAAATTTCAGGATCCAGAAGCAGGCAGTAATGCAATCCTGTAAGGATTTCTTGATGTACACTTTTGTCTTTTGATTGCAAAGTATGCATCATATTTCCTGGACTTGAAAGTTTAAGGTTACTGAAAGATTCAATATGACCATTTATAGCAGTTTTTGCCTATTTCATAATTTTAAAAACAAGTCAAAATGGCGCGTCCATCCCAGTATATCAAATGGCATCATCTTTATTCTCAATCCAAACAGGTCTCTGGAAAAAAATGATACCGTCATGGAAGATCCTGGTGGGGTGCATCTTGACCCCTCCGGACTCACGGATTAATTCCACTGGGTATAAACAAAGGCGAAACGTGTTCTGTATATTGTATTTTACCATGTCGAAAGTAGGTCATTTTGGTCGCAATTACTTTTTAATTTAATCAATTTCAAGGCTGTTTAATTTGTTTAAAGCTGGTCAATCATGGCCATTTACAATGATGAAACTGTAGAGAACCCCTTGCAAAGATATATCACGATCAAATATTAAATGAACTTATACCCACCAAAGAATTTAGTTAGGACATATTTACATTTCTCCGGATATATCAAACTACTGGTATCTCAAAGTAAATTTACTTAGAGATAGAAGTAGTTTGAAATGAACATCGATCGCTGACTTACATGGGTCTTTAAGAGCTTAGCTATAGAATGCATTTTTAAGAGCCTTTTGAAACTTGAAACATCAAAAGCTACAAATGTTCTCGTTTAAGGCTAGGGCAAAGGTCGTTGTTTGTAAGGGGGAGTCATTTATTATCAGGTGGGGGGGGGGGGGGGGGGGGGGCAGGTACATTTTAATATGAGTCACCAAAATTTTTCCGACCCCCCCCCCCCCCTCCCCAGTCTCACCAGAATTTTTTTCCGACCCCCCCCCCCCCCCCCGATAGGTGACAAAAAAGTTTATGACCCCCCACCATCCCAACTCCCCAGCTACCCTTCACACACAAACACTGTATTACCTTTTTATGTCAGGTTGACCTCAATCCAACCTGTATGAAACCCAAAGAACTTTCTCTTACTCTGACAGGTTGGTAAATCGTGCAGATTAATGGTCTTTAAATTTTGTCATATTTTGATATTTTGCATTTTCTTCCTGCTTATGGTCATCCAGAAATCTGTTGTTGAATGTTCAATAAAACTGTTAATAATAGTAATGGAGGGGGGGGGGGGGGGGGGTTCTGGGAGCACAGCCCCCAGAAGCCACAATAGATTTGCTGATGACAAGAAAACTGGAGAGCTGATATCACAAATGTAGGCATTAAATTTAATCAAGAACAAAATCATCTGCTCGACATGTTTTTATAAATTGCATATTGTCCTACTAGCAAATATATGGAAAATTATTTTGGACAATAAGCACCCAAGCTTTATGTGTCAGTTCTATAAATGTCTTTCAGCTTGAGGTCAGGTGCACAAGAATAGAAGTAAAGGGGGGTCTGGGGGGGGGGGGGGCAAAGCCCCCCAGAAGCTGAGACATTTTTAAAAAAAGAAGACTGATGGAAGAATTCTGACCCCCCAATATACCGAAAAAAAATATGACCCCCCCCCCCCCCCCTGCTCCATCACGGGCTTTTTTACTTCCGACCCCCCCCCCCCCCCCAGTACATCACAAAAAAAAAAATTCCGATCCCCCCTAAATGTACCCCCCCCCCCCCCCACCTGACAATAAATGACTCGTCCCTAAAGACCCCTTCAGAATTTAATTATTTTAGAATTTCATAGCGTACTTTACAGAAAACTGAAGGATAAGGACGTAGGTCACATTTCGACCCTCTCAAGATTTTAATCAAATTAGAGGTTGCTGTTTAAGTAAACATGAACATAAGGAGTTACAGTATGTGTAACTTTTGTAACGATCCTTTCCAGATTTAACATAAGTAGATTTTTATAGACAGGCGCGCCTCTTCAAATTAGTAACAAAACACATCTTTACACATTTTCATTAAATTTTCATTATAACCTACAAAACTAGGATAGACTTAATGTAATAAGACAAAGAATTTGCTCAGCATAGTATGTTTCCATGGTAAAACAAAATTCTGTACTCCAACACACCGCCAGTGTCTGTTATAAGAACATGGGAAATTTAAAAGTGATTTTCGTGTTTTCTATTTCTTGGATAGCTTACGCGTATGCAAGAAGGTTTGTTTAAAATTATTCTGCATTTAAACAAGGTCACTAGCAAATAAAATTGCATTAACCCTGTTAGTGGAATATTTTTTTTGTATATCTTCTTTATTTTGTGTAATCTTTTATTGAGGAAAGGTTTTTTATCTAAGTCATTGAACAGTTATTGTTTAAATGTTTTGTTTTTTTTAACAGAAAAAAAAACTACGAAAGTCTTCGTAATACTAGTCATTGCCATAAAGCGCTGTGAGGTAAAGCCTCGTCTGAGCACAAGTGGGACAGCCAGTTTCTCTTGAAACTCCTCTTGCCGTCAGGCTGTCGTAAATATTTGGACACTTCTACAATTTCTTAATGGACTGTTCCATTTTAAACTGCGACAAATCCACAATGCGGTCAGGACATGTACAGGCTTTGCAAACCATTAGTAACCATGTCCCATTAGAAAACATGTTGGCCGCCCCAGAAAAAATACGCCGTACTGACGTCGATGCGACGTCATGACACAGACCAATTAGTACTCATGCACAGTCTAGCCAGGACGTAGTTTTTTTGTTGTTGTTTTTTTTGCGTATCCTCGGGTTGGTCTAGGCCTTTGCCAATTGAGTAGTCATTGCGAAAGCCACTCATGATTTAGAAAGTCGTATATGAGCCGCGACATGAGAAAACCAACAAAGCGAAGGCACAGATCAGCCTGATCATTCGCCCAGTCTTATCAGAGTCTTCGCTGTCCGCATGAAGGTAGCTTAGACCCTTAGCTACCCTTCAAGCGCACAACGAAGAGTTTGATCGAACTGAGCGGATGCCCAGGCTGATCTGAGTCTTCACTGGGCGCACATGCCACTTTGTTGGTTTTTTTCGTGTCATGGCACAATCATGTTTTATACCCCGAGCGGAGTAGTCTAGGGGTGTGCTCTCTCTCCCTCCCACCCCTTTCGAACTTAAAATATTACATTGTCACCCTTTACTGTAATTAAGTAGTTGGTATGAAAACTTGTCCAATTTACAAACCTCAATACGCTAATACGCAGGTGCGTCTCAAAATTCAATACGCACGAGCGTATTTGCGTGTAAGGCAGCCACGCGCTTGTTGGTCCTTCAATAAAAGTCACCCTTCTACAACAGGTTTGATATTTACGGATTTATAGAAATAACTACAAGTACTTTAGATATTCCTCACACAAAAATAGGTTCAAGGATACTTCACGTGCACTTACTAATTGGTATGCTTTTAAGTTAATTTGCAGCACAGCATCTTGCTTATGAGCTCACCAGGTATAGATAAAATAGGCTTCATTACAGAGAAGAAAGTATGAGAGCGGACCGTAATTAACTTGTGGTCCAGCCAATATGTGTGGTCATTTGGAATTAAAATGTATTTAGACTAAAATAGAAAAAAATAGGCGATATTATATATAAAATGTCTATTGTTCACGTAGATCTAGAGCCAAGAAAAAGGGGGTCTCTGTCTGTTCGCATGTAAATTCTCGAGGTAAACATACGAACAGATAATTGAGCCGCAACACGAGAAAACCAACAATGTGGTCGTGCGCCCAGCGCAGACTCAGCTCAGCTCAGCTTGGGCATTCGCCCAGTCTAATCAGACTCTTTGCTAAGCGCTTAAAGGGTAGCCAAGGGACTAAGCTACCTTCATGCCGACAGCGAAGACTCTGATCAGACTGGGCGGATGCCCAGGCTGATCTGAGTCTGCGCTGGACGCACGACTACATTATTGGTTTTCTCGTGTCGCGGCTCAATATTATGTCTCTGATCTGACTTTGCGTTTACATAATTATGCTCTCAGGTCCTGTCCGACTTTTATTTTTGTTGTGATCCATTTCCGTCTCACCATTCCATGGAAATGAAATGACTGAAATAATTTTGACGGGTTCGATGAATTCTTCTCTCATTCATCACTCCAGCATTTGTTTTATGTTCTTTTGGAGGCATCTAAAGGTGCGTACTTATCAACCATTTTATAAAGGGAAACAACTTTTGTGACTTTCTGATTGCATCCCTGGAAAACAAATCCCATCTTAAATGAGGTCTACTCTTAAAGGAAGGAATTTGCTCCCAGAGGAGCAAATTCTTTCCTTTAAAAGTTGACCCCTAATGAGTAGGAGGCAATGATAAAAAGGGAAGAGTAGTTCCCCCTGAAACTGTACACAGTCACCTAGCTTAAAACTATTTCAGTAATTCAACAGTATCTTGAACTTAGTTTATTCCGACAAATATTAAGTATTGGGACAGAACTATGTTACATGTAGCTATAGTCGTGTACATCCAAGTCAGATTGCAGTTTGATCAGGTTCTGCACTATTTACAATTGAGTCATCAGTTTTTCGTTCCGAAATAGAACAGTTTTGTCAGAATTCGAAGTTACATGTAGTAGCTTGAATACATCAAATGAATGAAAAAATAAATCATTATGTCTACCATACCACACCATATGGTATGGTAGACATAATGATTTTTTTTCATTGGGCGGTACCTGTGACCCTATGTGGGGGCGGGGGCGGGGGGGGGTGAAAAAAAAATCATTATGTCTACCATACCACCTACCGAACCACTAACAGTTCACCAATATAAATGTATACAGTTCAGTTTCGTATTAATATTAAGTTCATTTCACGACTGTACACAAAGATTTTCTTAATGTTGCCAAGTATGAGTCATATTCCAGAAAAGGGGAAGAAAGAAACAAGTAACCAAAAAGCAATATAATCCGCAATTTATTAAACACGTTAGAATTTGATATATGTTCAAAGCAGCACACCAATCAAAATGTATTTGAAATGAGCGCTCAATTTCAGCACAATTAATCCTATCGAAACAAGTTTAATTTTTGTCTCGCCGGGGCATAGGCATATCTTTTCCTGCGCCGCCGGCGTCGGCGGCGTAAACTTTCGTCGAGTTTTCTGATTTGGCTTTGAATTCTTGTTCGCATTTATATGATTCGCTAAATCATGCAGCCTTGTGTTGGTTTATGTCGGTTTATTGTGTATAAATATGACATTTTGAAACTTTTTGAACGACCCTAAACTCAAAAGAGTGTCTTCGGTGCTAACATATGTGTTGTTCCGCCGACGCTTTATTAAATTGTGCATGTAATGATTAAAGTGGAGTAGAGATGATATCATCAAGTGCAAAATATGCAAAACATGCAAGTACCTTCTCGAACGGCTTTTGTACAAATATTTATAACAAATCCTTCCGCCTTGTTTCAAACATCTCACATTGACCTAGGTAAGTTCCAGATTCTTTCTGCGGATGCACATGCTGATCTTATAGTTAAATGATCGCATATACGGCTGCGTATTCATTTTAATACTTAATCCGCCAAAAATGAAAACAGTTGAATTAGATCCAGAAGAGGCGTCTCATAATGAGCCGCCTCATCTGGATCTACACTGTTTGCCCTCTAGTCCTTAAATCCTCAATATGATATGTACTATATAGCTTGGATGAAACTCCATTTTTTGCAGACGTCAAGTTTTTATTTATTTATTTATTTGTTTATTTATCTATTTATTTGCAGTCTGCTTAATATAAGATGCAACATAAAATGTAAAATCGTAGGTTTCATGCGAATCATCTACTAGGTGAGCGTTCGGCGCAAAAATATCCTTTTTGTGCTAACGTGCCGTAAAGCCCACATCAGTCACTCCGATCATTTGAAAAATGATTAAACTTGTTAAATTAGAGCAACAAATTCCCATTGACGTCGAAAAAAATGAATAAAAAGTTATAAATAAATAAATAAATAAATAAATAATAATAAAATACAACTTTATACCATGCTTTCAGACATATGGTGAACAAATGAATTGAAACCATCATACTGCTTGCAGTTTTCTGCCAGTATCAAAATAACTGCAATATGTACTACAGAAGTGCTAGAATTTATTTTCAGTGGCTATATCCTAACATTCCCACAAGAACTACAGCTGGGAGCTAGAGAAACGTTTTGTTTGTCACTCTTCAACGTCTCCTCCGACGTTAGCCTGTCTCTCAACATATCTTGCTACGGGAAACAGGAATCTTTGGGTCCAAAAGTATTTGCAAATGGTAAGTACATGCTACTTTCAAAAGCTGAAGTACATGTTACTTTCAAACGTTTCGAACATGCGAGTGAGTGAGTTTATAAAAATGATCTAAGAAGAAATGTAGCAGATTTATTCAGGTAAGTTTAATTATCTGTTTTTCTATTAGTTCAAGGAAAACATTGAAAGAAGGGGGAGGGGTTGGGGGAGGGGGTTCGTTGCTAGACTTGTTTGCTAACAGAGAAGATTATCATACTGCTTGGAACGGACAATTGAAAGTGGCTGCACTATATCTTGGTCAACCATTGCCATAGACCGCCCTATGTAATCTTATCATCGAAATCCCATCTTTCATCTCCACTATACTCACTACATGTATTTATTTTCCGTCTCCTTTCATGGCACAAAGCGCAGACATCCTGGTTTGAGGTGCCTAATTCGAATCACTATAGGAATTTACTCTTGAATAACAATAGTCCATGTTTTTGACTGAATTTTCTTACCACTTTCCCAAAATTTTCTTGCCATTTTCGGTCAGAATGTACTAGCGTGCGACCAGTGGTGGCCGCGTACCTGTGGTGGCCATTTGCGTTCTGCACTCGCAATTACGTATTTGTTGCGTCTCAGATTCGGTCATTTTGTATAAGGAAACAAAACAAACGCCCACAAAAAATGGATACAATTCTCTGCCTGGGAGGCAAAAGGTAAACAATTTGCCCAAGCTACCCTCATATCAACATCATGGCCTTTCCGGGGGAATACAACACTTGACACGCACATAAACAAATACAGCCAAATACAGAAATAGACATATACAAATTGCTGTCTTAATGTTCACCTATCACGAAAAAGCACTGGCACTTGACCAACAGTATCTCTAAGAAAAAAAATTCCCTTGCTAAAAAATATAAATAAGTCTTATATTTTTTTAGCAAGGAAATATTTTAGTTCGTACATACATACACAGTATTGGTCAAGTGCCAGTGCGAAAAAGGTACAACCTGCAAGCAACCTGCAAAAAGCATCTAAATTCTTGTAAATCGCAGCACACGTGCAACCATTATTTTTGTTTGTCTTCGACGTAATATGTAGCGTGTACCTATGAAATGGCTACGTCACAGTTTTAAAGTCCGTTTCTGATAACTGTTTCTGTTGCTTATATTCCGCCTCTGCCGAACGCGCTAAAACTGTTAAAATGTGACAAAGACCACAGACTAATAAAAACATTTTATCAAAGTTTAAGCCCTCGACAAGTTTTTGAAAAATGCATTATTCAACACAGGGCGATCCTAATGACCACCACTGGTACGCTACGGTCGTATTTTAATGCTCGTTGGTGACCTAGTTTGATGGTCTGTCACAGGCACATGTTATAGTCTATTTCAAAAAAATAAATCAGTAGAACTCCTAGTTTACTGAATTAAAATATAGAATCACTAAACACAATATGTCGGTTACAAGATGAAAAAGTATAATAAAAACGGCCACCACTGGTAGCCTGCCAGTATAATTCAGATCTACTTTTGACATTATGTTTAAAACTTGATGTTTATGTGCAGTTAGTATCTTCTAGTAATTCCAAATCCCTAGGACCACTATTGAGCAATTCCTCATTGTCTATGATTCGAAAAGAAAAACTGGCCAGAATGACACGCTACATAGGAGACACTGACATAAGGCGAGGGTAGGTCATTATTCAGTTTCAAATGAAAAAATATGCCATGACTTCTTTTTTTCAGTACGCCTCAGCATAGTATGCGCTTGAAGTTTAGACATTGAAACTCTTCAAAATGTCGAAAATCAGAAAGTTCGTATGTCATTTAACAACATTGTACTGTGTTGGTATAGGACCCTTTGGATGACAAGATTTAGAATTGTTTCTAAACTAGAACTTCAAGCTCCTGTGGTACTGTGTTGGTATTGGACCCTTTGGATGACAAGGTTTTTAAATGTTTCTAAGCTAGAACTTCAAGCTCCTGTGGCCTCCAGGGGCGGATCCAGGAGTTCAAATAACCTGGGTGGCGATGGGAGAGGTATGCGGTCGATTTGTTCAGTTTGGCCAATTTCCCCCGAAATCCCCCACGAAAATGAAATAATTTAGACTGAAGAAGAGGTGCGTTTGAACCCCCGAGAAAACGAACCCCCTCTGGATCCGCCACTGCCCTCAGTGACGCCATGCACACAACCCTTGCGAGAGGGACCGTGCTGTGCTATAGACAGCACAAAGTATCTGGGTGTTGACTTGCAGTCCTCATTGTCCTGGAAAAATCACATCGACAGGATCACGAAGAAAGCCAACAGTATGCTGGGGTTCTTGCGTCGCAATCTGAAATCTTGCAATGAGGATACCAAAACCAACGCTTATTTTACCATGGTCAGATCTAACCTGGAATATTGCTCGTCAATATGGAATCCCTATCACAAGGATCAAGTTAATAAAGTAGAGATGGTACAGAGAAGAGCTGCTAGGTTTACCACCAACCGCTATAGGAATACTAGCAGTGTATCATCCATGCTCCACCACCTGCAGTGGGAGTCACTACAGTCAAGGAGGTGTAAAATACAGCTAACCCTCTTCTATAAAGTGGTCCAAGGCCAAGTTGACATCCCAGCCGCAGAGTACTTGACACCATCGACAGCAAGAACCAGATCAGCACATACAAGAAAGTACAGGCAGTTCTCATCTTCTACAGACAGCTTTAAATACAGTTTTTTCCCCCGGACAGTACCTTTGTGGAACTCTCTTCCAGCTGCTATAGCTGAGGCCCCTTCTTTGGTATCCTTCAAAGAGGGGCTGTCCACCCTTTCATTCTAAGCAATATGTAGGGGCCCAGATGCTGAGTAACTTACCATGGTGGGAGCTGTGCTGTCGGGGACGTAAGGGCCCTGGTACCTCCAAGGAAGGCAGATTGGTCTTTACCTGGTAAGCCAAAGGCATCTGGGAATTATTTCTTCCTTCTATCTTTTTATTTGTAGTCTTAAATCATGTTTACATTAAAAACCTTCTTTTGTACTTATTTATATCACCTCTGTTATTGTATATCTCATAGTCTTTATTCTCTTCTACCTGCCTATATTCTCTTTGTTTTCATCTTTACTAGCGTTACCACCCGAAGTCAACCCGTTGAGTAATAGTCAAATGTGACGGTTCAACGTACAGATGTAGATGTAGATGTAGATGTATAATAACATCGTATATCCAGGTAGCGGTAGTCCCGTCTGTCCACGGAGTCTATGCAACTAGCAACTGACGGGTTAGCTCGGTTGGGGGTAAAAAGGGTAACCGAACCGAACCGAACCGAACCACCGGATTATACCGGACGGAGCTTACGGAAATTTCCGATTGTTGCGGTACCGGCTTTTATCGCCGTCACCGAACCGAACCAGCGAATGCGATATCTACTGTCTATTTATTTTTTATTTATTTTAGTAATTCATTAAATTAATTACTTAAATTTCTAGATTTTACCTATTTAAGTTTATTTCAATATAACTGGATTGTTGGATAGTTAAATAACGAAACATAATCTTTGAAAACGTTAAAAGATGGCTAGGGAAACATGTAGCCCAAACGTAATGTTGGGCTTTTTTAGTCAGAAGACTTAGCAAATAATGGATATACATGCGAATAAGTGATAGCACTCAATCGAATAAGTGCTATCACTAAATCGAATAAGTGATATCATAAAATTGAATGAATTAGTTATTTCACAAGAATGTGAATCAGTGATATCACAAAATCGATTTAGCGATACTACTAAATCGAATTAAATGATATCACAAAATGAATTAGTGATATCACAAAATCTTATCCACTTTTTCATATCACAAAATCGATTTAGTGATATCACTAATTCATTTTGTGATATCAAAAATCGCATTTGTGATATCACTTAATCGATTTATTGATATCATATATTATTTTTGACATCATATATTTATGTGATATCACTTAATCGATTTAGTGATATCACATAAGAATTAGTGATATCACAAAATAATATGGGATATCATTAAATCGATTAAGTGATATCAGAAATTCGCTTTTGCGATATTTAATATTACAAAAGGGGGATTTATAGTAAAACGGCATCTCATATTTAGGTACATCAAAAAGTGGATATGATTTTATGATGTCACTTATTCGATTTAGTGATATCACTAAAATAGCTGTGATTTCATTTTGTGATATCATTTATTCTTTTTTTTGTGATATCACTAAAACGCACATATTTTTGATATCACATTCGATTTATTGAAATATATGATATCACAAAAAGGGGATTATAGTAAAACGGCACCTCATAGAAAATGACGCTATAGCTACATCTTTTCCAAGAGCTACATGTTGGACAGTATGCGCTTTGCTGATGATCAGTATTCTCAGTTGGTTTTCTAAACAAACTACTGCATGTATTTCTTTTGTTTTATTTACGCGTTTGCAATTCTCTCAGTGGCAGACAGAAATCATGTCATTTACAGCGAGCACTCGATCGAGCTCTGAAAGAGTGGGATCTGTATGGTAGGGGAATGGTAAGGCATATTTTTACCTTTTAAATATAGGAAGTGTCTCCTGCCAGCCGGCTGTCACTAGACCTAAAAGTCTCCTGCCAGCCGGCTACTGGAATACTGATAAAGAAATGATATTTTGCATGGCATGAAGACAAGACAACGATATTTTATTGTATTGAACATTAAACAGATACATTTTTGCTTTCACTTTGATCAATTTTGAAGTTAATTGTGGTGAATAGCATGAAACTATTAGAAAACCATCAAGCAAATCAGATGTAAATTTTTGCTTTTGTTGTGTTCTTTATCCCTATTTTTATTGTCTGGAAGTTATTTGATCATTAACACAAATAGCTCATAGAATACATTTACATCATGATATTATATAGTTATACACATGATACATATACTTTGAAAGCCATTTTACGCAAAATTTAATACTGGTTACCATCACAAGCTATTTGCTATTGTTGTATTTTTACTGTTCAGTCAGGCAAAATTGTGTATTTACTAATTCTTCCCACTAGGAAAAATATACTATAGATTTATAAGATGAAACTACCATTTATCCTACAGGCAGTTGTGCTAACAGAATTCCCATATCAAATTTCAGTGAAAATTGCTAAGTAGTATTTTGAGTTAGTTCCCTCGCAAAGTATAATTTGAGTTAGTTCCCTTGGAAATTTATTTATAGAATGTCCCTCTTATTTGTGTTTTTTCTTGTTTGATTGCAGATATTTTGTTATGGTAATTATAATATGTCATATCAACTTTTAAAAGATAAATTTAGCTCAAGGATTCCAAGGAATGTGATGTCACTATTTATTTATCAGCATATTAATAGCTGGCTGGCAGGAGACTTTTGGTCTCCTGCCAGCCGGTTGGCAGGAGATTTTTAGGTCTATTGACAGCCGGCTGGCAGGAGACCAAAAAGTCTCCTGCCAGGAGACCTCGCCTTATATATATATATTATTTTCAACGGGATTTCTTTCGTAACGACACCAAAACGGCAGTCATTATCCAAATAAGACTAGTTTGAATAGAAATTAACAAAACGATAAGAACTAGAAGTCGTACAGCCTGTCTGTCGCTACATTACGTAATGACGACAAACGTTCCGTTCACACTGGGAACGGAAGGAGGCTTAGGGATGGGTGAAAATTTCAAGGAAATAGAAAGCGCCATAGGAAAAAATACTGAAAAAAAATATACAGCCTGTTTTTAGAGGGGAAAGCTCACTAGGGAGAGCAGTTCTCTGATAGTTTCTTATCAGTTTGTCAGATGGAATTAGCAGCTTTCAAACGACAAAACGACAAAAAAGCGTTGTGAAATTGAAACCAGAATTGTATAATGAGTAGTCAGATCAGGGTCTACACTTCGACCATGCAGATTTGTCCGAAACCTTAAAGTAAACATGGTAGCAGTCATAGAGAGGTTTTATCATATCATCAACTCACTGTAAAGAGCGATGTGCTCGCCTATAGGCAGTGCCTATACTCGTCAAACAAATTCCGCCGCAATTTTAATCGTGATATTGACGACTTAATATAACATTTTCAAATTATTTTGCTTTTGATTAGTTGCCACAACATTTGTTCACGAGAACTTTTGAACCTCTCAGTTTCCTACTTGCGTGTACAGAGTTACCTCGGCATAACTAGTAAACTATAGAAATGCGACTAGGCGCTTACTGCGCATGCGCAGTACCGTTATGTTTGTCTCGTTATATTCTCGAGAAACCCTACATTCTAGAAACATGTAAATCAAATCTGAACAAACGTTCAAATGGCGAACATTGCATCTTAAAGTGTGTGAGACTGTAAATTACCTCCCTTTGAATCAAACTATAGGAAATTTGATTTTCAGATTATGGGCTTATCAGTCACATTCTAGAAACATGTAAATCAAATCTGAACAAACGTTCAAATGGCGAACATTGCATCTTAAAGTGTGTGAGACTGTAAATTACCTCCCTTTGAATCAAACTATAGGAAATTTGATTTTCAGATTATGGGCTTATCAGTCACAAATTTTAGTTCTGTTTTTCTGAACATGTGAATACGTTTCTTTGCAACATTTTTAAATGAGAATGCATCAGTTTATTGCAAAATTGTATCAGGCATGCAGTTTTGAAATGCTTATGACAATGCCAGTGCGACTTTAGAAAGTTTGGCTTTTCTTCTAAACGTTGAAATTTAGAAGTGAGAAGTTATCGTGAAAATCGTTTTGAATTCTGTTGTTCTTTTGTATATCAAGCATCTTGAATCCAATGAATGTGTCTAAGAAGTACAGATCAGAAAATGAGAGTAAAACTAAAAGAAAAGGCAATTAGTTTTCATGAGAAATCTCGGGAAATTTGAAATAACCCCAAATAAAACTGAAAGTTACGCAAACTGTCGGTTTACATTAAAATTTTGAAACCTGTCTGTCTAGCAATATAAAAATGTCATATCAGTACTACAATGACTCTTTAAACTCATTTGTTGTGGTACCTTTTCAGAAAAAGATGCTAAAGTTAATGCGGCGGAACTTTTTTGACTAGTATATTTTCATACTACGTGATAATAAAGCACCAGATAAGAGTCAACGCGTCAGTTCCGCGAGATTTGGATTATGTTCGATTACGTCTGCAAAAATGTAGTTGTTTTGAATATTTGTTGTTTACATATGACAAGAATTTTGTATATAGTATAGGGATTTTAAAAGACAATTTTAGTTGGCCCCATGAGTTGTCCGTGTCACTAAATGATTTCAAATCTCAACATCCCCTTCCACCTCATTGTATGAGCTTGTTTCATACTACTATGATTTCATAAACACAGGAACGCTCGCGCGTGTGAGCATGTACACGCACAGATGTGCGTCTTATCGACAATAAACGGTAAAATGTGAGATAATATATTGGCTGCTATTGCCGTTTGCATGGTCTTTCCCTGCACCCCCCCCCCCCCCCCCCCCTTCACATACACCAACTTCCTCCCCATTCCTCCCTCGGTTGATTGTGTATCTGATCTCTAGCAAACACATTGAAACCAATCAGAAGATACTCTCCTTTTACTCGCTGCGAAAAGAAATTTAACAATCACATAAAAGCAATCTGATCAGCATTTTGAAGTAATGAACCAGGCTGACGTCATGATCATTTATTAATCTCCCAAAAATCACTGACTTGTAAAAAATTTCACCCCAACCCCCATCGTCAAGTAATAAACCAGGTATAGTAATTGAAATAATACCTTGAATAGACAGATTAAATCATAAACAATATTTAACTAAATCAGAAAAATATAGGATTATAATTAGTTGCAAAAGAAGCAGGTTCCATGTGTATCCCGGCGGCATGTCGTTTTCAAATATCACGTTTCATTATTTAATTATCAAACTATCCAGATATTTTGAATTATACATAAGAAGGTATGATATAGAACGTAAGTAATCAATTTATTTAATTTAATGAAATAGTAAAAGAAATTGTATTTAAAAATAGTGTAATATATCAAGATATATTTATTTTCAACTGCTGTGCTGCGTCACTCTGACAGCTTTAATGATAATAAATTCATACCAAGCTCGCTGTCCTGTAGAGTTAATGAAGGGTCAGTTCGATGTCAAAATAAACATTATGTCTTTGATGTTTAATTAGCTATCTTTGTCTCCCAGAAGCGTGGTACCAGTACATGTATTAGAGAGAGTTGTGAGAAAGTTTTAGTCAGTAAGATCTTTGGCATTGAATTGAACAGTTTATATTTTTGGCCTTTTACCATCCTAAATTTAGTTATGTTTTACTCAAGAAGAAATTAGTTATTAGTCATGAAATTAAATCAGTAAATTATTAGATATTTAAGTAATTGAACTGAGTTGAATTATGGACTAAAAATATGAATTAAAAGAACTTAAAATGGAACTTTGTCTTGCTCACTGCATAATTCCCCATATACACTAAAAGAGAAAAGACGTTAGTGTGTTTCTATTACAATAGGCAGTATGTATCGCAACTACTGGTTCGGTTCGGTGACGGCGGTAAAAGCCGGTACCGCAACAAACGGAAATTTCCGTAAGCTCCGCCCGGTATAATCCGGTGGTTCGGTTCGGTTCGGTTCGGTTACCCTTTTTACCCCCAACCGGTTAGCTCCCTTGAAATGCTCATCCAATTAAGGCCAATTAGCTATGATTCTAATTTAGTGGCAAAGTTTAACTTGCTAATTCTCAAGAATAGAGTATCCCGTTTAGTATGCAATATATGCAGCTTGACAACTGATTCATAAGTTTCTATCAGAATCCAGAATGGTAAAAAATATTACGTGTGCATGTCGGTAAGAGGAAAAATAAAACGGCGCTGTCTTGTTTATAATTTTCGATGGCCACCTGAATTCGTAAAGAAAAGATCTTATGGTGCATGGCAGTATAAGGCAAATGGCTTGCATGATTTTATTTCATAGAGATCCAACATCCTAAATGTAAAGATTACCTGACCTCAAAGAGCAAAGAAACCATAAAAAGTAAAAAAAAAAAAAAAAAAAAAAACAACAAAAACGTGAAAAATAAAAATGGTAATGCGTGAGTAGACAAAAGAAATGCCCTGCCATTAGACTTGACGGGTCTGGACTTATAAAGTGGAGGTGGGGATGGGGAGTGGAAGAATGAAATGTGCTGCCATTACTCTTGGCTTATAAATAGGGGTGTATAGTGTTTCCCCCAGAAATGAAAAAGGGCATGGTAAATTTTCTCAGAAAAGGGCACTTTAGCGCGTGAATTTTCACAAAAAGGGCACTGTACATGCTTTCATTCAAAGACCCTTGTTTTAATAGACATTAGCTTACAGAGATTAATACTGCTAATAAAGCATTAAATCATATCATTCTTTTCTTATTTATAGCTGCAGTAGCTTCTTTATCTTGAAATGCAGTAAACATAATTAAGCAAATAGAGCCTGGATGTAACTAAGCAAATAGAGCCTGCATATTTGCATCTGCTCTGTATTTTTTTTGGGGGTGTGTGTGTGTCAAGCTACTCTTTTTTTTTCTTCTAAATTCAAGAAACATAAATAGCCTAAAACATTTCAATATCCTAATTATTATTACAGTTTATATTTTATTACATTGTCCTTTATTTATCTTTATTTATTTATAATTCTTACTGACCAGGATTATCAATATGTCTGTATTTGAAAAAAAAAATCTGGCACAGAATTGCCTCCCTTTAATTTCTATTCATATCTGTTTCAGTTAGCTCTGTTTATCTTCTTCACTCAAGTCAGTTTTGTTTAAGAGTACTCAGAGATGTTGAATACTATTAAAAATATATATAACGATGTTCAAATTCTATTTTGGACACAAAAATCGGCATATACAAGACAGAAATATCAAACTTGCATAATATGCGTAATCATTTTTACACCATAATTTATCAAACGTCTCGAATGTAACTCATATATAATACGCATATCGGAAAAAAAGCCTCTCGGGGTGAGCAACAAGTGAAGACAATGATCAGCCTGCACATCTGTGGGTCAAATCATTTTCCCAGATACAGTCCATGAATCCAAAGGAATCTAAAAAAAGAATTCTAGAAAAAAAAAACGTAATGGGCATGTTGATTTGTGTAATTGTGAAACATGGCTATTGGCTCCTTTTCTTTCAACAAGCCTCACTTTGATCTTTCCCATAACCGATATTCTGCAGATCTGTTAGGTATTTTCACGGATCAGTTAGTTTATTAGTGAGTGGACCATAACAGGATTAATGCCAACAGTTGTGTTTACTTACGGTGTCAAAACAATTGAGGCACTGAACTGTGAATACACATGTGTATCTCCTTATTGGCAGGTGAAGTTTAGAGCAAAAAGGGCATGGCGCTGGAAAAAAGGGCATGGCGCTGGGGAAAAGGGGCATGGCGCGGCGCCATGCTAAAAGGGGCTAGGGGAAACACTAGGTGTAACGATATATCGATGCATCGTGATAGTGGTTGCCTTGATAGTGCTATCGTGATAGTGTTTTCAACTATCGATAACTATCGCCGATAGTGCTTTCAACTATCGATAGTTTTGATAGTTTTTTGTTCATGTAGATTTTCACGTTGTGGACTGGATTTGGACACTTGTCTTCCAAACAAATGCCATTTAGGAACCTGAAAGGTGTCTGCTTTGCATCAAAAAAGCTTGTTTAATGGTGGTAAAGCTTACACTCATATTTGACAGCACTGGTATGTAATTTAGAGATGAGGAACTAATACTTAAATCATCTGAATTCTTAAGAAACTGCAATTTATTCAGAGACAGTGATAGTATCGTGATGCATGGTGATGTAAGACCCTCGATAGTAATAGTATCGTGATAGGGGTTTCTCCAATAGTGATAGTATCATTATAGTCAGAATTTGGGATGATAGTCAGCCCTACTTATAAAGTGTGTGTGTGTGTGTGGGGAGGGGGGGGGGAGAGAATGAAATGCACTGCGGTTTTACTTGGCTAAAATTAAAAGCCAGCATGGGGAATGGGAAAAGGGTAGGACGCAAAACAAAAGTATTGTGTGAGTGTGGAGAAATCAAATGTGCTGCTGTTACACGTGGCTACTATAGCACAAGAGTGTGGGGAGGTTTGAAACAAAGAAAGAGACACGATAGGACAGCAACAAGTGGAAACAAAAGTAACAGATATACCGTCATTGTGACCGCATATTAAAATTGCTTCACTCAGTGAGTCAATTCAATACATAATAAGCGAGTTCAGAGTTCCGCAGTGCGCATGCGCAAAGGTCAATAATTCATTTCTGGGTCATAGGTTAAGAGTGCCAAAGCCTTATACGCAAAGCGTAGCACACCAACATATTGACTAATATTTCAATTTTCCAATATTCCCTGTTTATTCTAAAATAATGTGACTATCCTTTTTCTTTGAATTGAAAACAAATTTTCATCATATCAGATGATTTCTAATCATGAAAAAGTTGTTTTATATTGACTGCCCAGGTAAGTGTAATGGTGACTTATCAGATTTTTTCCACACTTGACCTCTGACCTTTCGCTCCAGTCCAACCGGAAACTCCAAACTTCAGACTCGATTATTGGATGAAATAGAAAATTGTTTCTCACTTTTTATCATTACCCTCTGTTATCTTGAACTCAGCAGAATTGCAGTATGTTCATCCTATTTCATTTACAGGTAAAGATGACTGCTTTATATGGCATCTACCAGATCACCTGCCACCTGGTTCATGTGACCTGTCAGTGGAGGGTAATACTGATGATGGCAGTTACAGCTTTGATGAAGAAAGGGAAATTGAAGTGGTGGACACACACCAGATAACATTTATTCACACAGACAGGCCTTTCTATAAGCCAGGACAGCTTGGTGAGCCGTTTTATATATTAACATTCAGTTTCACCCCTGGTTAACTATGTATATACAAGGGCTGTTATGAAACGAAAATGAGCTGTTGCAAAATGAAAAAGAGTCGTTTGGTAACTATGACTTTTTTGTTTCGTAACAGCTCTTTTTTGCTTCATAACATCCTTGAAAACATATATAGTTAACCAGGTGTGTATTTTGAGCTCTAGATAATTATATAAATATGATAATAATTCTGGGATAATTTCTTTCACTTCTCATTGAAAATATTATGTTGGAACCCCTTATGGAGGCAGTTATAATGCGGGGTCGAATATATTTTCATTTTAGACATGCAGAAATGTATCCCATAAATATTGTAATATCATTTCGGTATATGGGAACTTATGGCATCCTCCATACATGAAATTGACCTACATGTATACATGTAAAATGAGAATGATCCTGAAAGTACCCTTTTACCTTAAGCTGTCCTATAGCTCCAGTCACCAGCCACTTCCAGAAAGTCACTAATGGGATAAGTTTGTCCTGTCAGCTCCACTGCATTTATACTATTGATGCACACATGTATAATTGTTTCTTTTGTCTGATTACAGTTCGAGCTAGAATACTTACCATTACTCAAGATCTCAAGCCATTGAATACCACAGTGAGTACTGTATTAATCCTATTCAATGCCCTGGGGGTGTTGGATTCTTAGAAAGTAGACCCTTTTCACAGAACTATTTACAGAATTCAGAAGAGAGGTGAAGAAAAGAACTAACAACCAACAATGGTACCTTTTTAACTGTTGTTTATTACGATCAACGCCTTTCAGTATTTAAATACCTTTATCAAGATTGAGAAAGAGCTGTTTTAGTCTACTGAAGTAGCATAAAACCGTCGTCTAGAGTCAGGTGATCTAAATGTTATAGTATTAAGGATGTAGCCTAGAAAGAGTAAAATTATTACAAGTACTGTTGGTTAATATGTAAATTAGAAAAGGCAGATTGCTGATTGGCATAAGGTGCAGCAGTTCACAGAAAGATTATCAGTCAGCAGCTCTTAAAGGCAATATGAGCCACGTCATGTGACTTCCAACAATGTGGCAATTTTGTCATGTGATATTCAGATCGTCTATCTCATTTATGCAGGTAATCAGAGACCTCACTGTTGGCTCTATGGTTTGGGTTACTTCCTTAGATGGCTGATGTGACGAGCGAAGGCTCTGATCAGACTGCACTTATGTGCAGTCTGATCAGAACCTTTGTTGGTCACCAATCTCACATTGTTGGAATCATATGATGTGGCTCATATGAATTTTGACAGCTGAAACAGTCTTGTTTTCTTTTATTGCTATCCCCATCCTGGCAGTCTGTCTTAGTTGAGGTAATGGAAGAGATGGGTAGAATTATTTACGGAAATGCTCTATTGTTACATACACAATAAATACTGAAAAATATGTGATGTCAAATGGCTTTACCTGACAAATATGGAAGCAGGAATTTACGTTAACTACCACATCATGTATAAGGAACCTGTATCACTTGCACCTGTACTTCACTTTCCCCAGCAAATAGCTGTTAAATCTGATAAATACACAGCTAAAATACACACGGCTACGTCCATCATATGGAACTTAACCTGAGATCATCGATTGATGGATGACTAGTGATTTCACATCCTATTCAATGACATATCAGGACAATGTGTGGATGATTATGAAAGGCTGTTTGCAAGGGAACCCTGCTTACGATTGTAAAGATTCCCGCCTCCAGCGGGTTCAAACCCCAGACCACTAGATCAGCAGGCCAGCGCTTAACCTACTGAGTTACCGGGGCTCCTAACTTAACCTGAGGCGTATTCTAGACTGTAGTAAAATGTCAGTTTTTCTGTTCCTGTAAAAACACATGATGTTTCTAAGGCAGTTCTGGTGAGAGGCTAGAGCATATGATTTTATGGAGAAGTAAGAAAAAAATACCAATTTTCTCAAAACCCTGGTTTATCTAGAAACACATGATGTGTCTAAGGTAGTTCTGGTGAGAGACTAGAGCATATTGTTTTATGGAAAAATATGAAAAACATACCGATTTTTCTCAAAACCCTGCTATATCTAGACATCTACATTACCATAAAAATTCTAGAAATTGGGTATCTAGAAAAATTACCGTAATTGCCATAAAAATGGAACAGTTTGTATTTACAAAGAATTAATATGAGCCGCGACACGAGAAAACCAACAATGTGGTTGTGCGCCCACCGCAGACTCAGATCAGCCTGGGCATCCGCCCAGCCTGATCAGAGTCTTCGCTGTCTGCATGGAGGTAGCTTAGACCCTTAGCTACCCTTTGAGAACTCAACGAATAGTCTTGTCAAACTTAGCAGATGTCCAGGCTGATCTGAGTCTGCGCTTGGCGCACAACCACATTGTTGGTTTTCTCGCGTCGCGGCTCATATGTCCATAAGATGCAGATGGAATGGCAAACAATGTAGACCCTGACCAGACCTCCTATAAGATCTGTGTCGGCACTTTTTACTCTGACCTGTCTGCCGCAGAACTTAGAATTTTTACAATGTCATATTTTCAGATAAGCAGTATAACAGTACAAGATCCACATGACTTTCAGATGAAGCAATGGTCTAACCCAGCAGTGAAAAATGGTACAGTATACATTCAACTCTGCTAACTGTTGTTGTTGTTTTGTTGCTTACGTCCACAATAAACAGCTACAGGGGCAGATCCAGGAATTTGGGATAGGGGGTTCAAATTAGTGAGGGGGGTCTATTTGCGCAGTTCAACCAATTTTTTGCTGAAATTCCCCATGAAAATGAAATAATTTAGGCTGTAGAGGGGGTTCATTTGAACCCCCTCTGGATCCTCCACTGAGCTATGGTCATGTCGGGACGGTCAGTTACACTAACCACACTATTGCTGGGCAGGCTTAGACCTCCTAGGCGGTTAACCAGTACTAAGTGCACTTACTTTCGCCAGTAAGTGACAACTGCTTTCTTGAATCTGTTATTTACATGGGCACCTCTAGTAAGATGTCACCTGTCATTAGCAGCTACCATTTCAAAGTTCTGTGAACCAAAGTACAGTGCAGATAAACCTGTCTTATAGAACCACCTAGTGTAAGCAGCCACCTTTGATGACTGCTTAAGGTGAAAGGGTACATTACCAAGAGAAGCATGTCTATCCTTTTCTTTTTTGCCTCCCTTCGTAATGAGGGTCAACTCTTGAAGGAAAGAATTTGCTCCTTTAGGATTTGCTATGCCATTCAGAGAAGCAAACAGGAAGTCACAAAAGTTGTCTTTCCTTGAAAACATGGCAAAAAAAAACATGGTTGTATACCCATACACCTTAATTAGATTCTGCTGATGTGTCAGACATGCTAATGAAATGGCAAATGATGCACACCCCGATCAGACTGCTGCTTAGAACAGTATCATTTCAGGACCATAATGATATCAGTTTTAAATGTCAGTGAGAAAATAAAATGAGCTACTGCTAGATATGTTGGAAACACTTAATCAGTTTTATAATAGATTCCTCTGTCTTCAAATTTGCACAAGTCTAATATATTCTCTCAGTGAATCTTTTCCAAAATTCTTGACCTTGGTCCTGGAAAACTCCTAGAATTCTAAAAGTGCAATTTGTCCTGGAATTGTTCGGGAATTTTGCAAAAAAATTCTTGAAAATACAAAAGGTTTTGAAAATTAAACAATTCTCTGGGATTTATAGGATGTGGTATGCCAAAAATGAACAAGAATCACTGGGCATGTAAAATAAATGCAGTGCAATATCGTATTCTCATTTAGTAGATCAGGTAGTCCCAGCATTTATCAATTTGAAGAAGGTGGTACAAATCGAGTGCTTCTTCTTCCGCTTTCTATTTTTGGACTGTGTGTTAAAACAAAGGGAAAGTTAAACGAAAGTTTTGCAGAGAATTATTGCAAACAATAAAGAATGAGTTTGAAGCAAAAATGAACTAATAAAAATGAATAGGAAATGAATTCTGCATGTAGTGAATGGATTTTGGCTCTTTAATAAAGGTGACAAGGTGAAGGTACTCAGTTCAGCCTGTAATCAGATAATAGACATCTTTAGCATGGAGGAATCAGGTTTAAAGTCCCTTGCAGAAGGAAAAAAAACACCTTTCCAATGTGTTCCATAAAGAAAAGGCTGAATCTTCCCAGAAACTAACATCCTACTTTTGGTGAGCCAGAGTTGAAATCCGAACCTTTAATAATCCAAAACTGAAACTGAACATCAATGAAATTGAATCCTGGAAAAGTGAAAAAGTCCTTGAAAAGTCCTGAAATTCTGTTTTTCTTATGTTTTCTTATTCTGTATGAACCCTGTAGGAGCAGTCTGATCTGGACTTACACTGTTTGGTAAATGTAGTTCCATGTGAATCTGAGGAGCGGCTGTAGCGTAGTGGATAACACTCCAGACTACCAATCCAGGGGTCGCAGGTTCGATCCCCCGCTTCTCCGGTCTTTCGGATGAGACTTTAAACCGAGGTCCCGTCTCCATATGACCTCGTTGGCGGGACGTTAAACCCGAGTTCACTCACTCACTCACCGTGTAAATCTGTAGCATAAATGTTATTTTCAGGTTTAGCTAGTGTAGAATATCAGCTATATGATGAGCCAGTGCTGGGTGATTGGAAGATTGTTACAGATATAAATGGCAGAAAAACTTCACAGATCTTTTCTGTACAGGAATATGGTAAGTTAGATACACAGTTTTGCACACAGTGTATTCTGTATTGATTTGATTGTGAGATGCGGGTTTTACCTTCCCAAACACCCCAAAAATCCAGATCCATCATATCAGATAGATCTAGATTTTTGGTATAGCTTTAAAGGGACAAACCCATCTGTTGGCAGAATTAAACAAGACTGGTTTAGAAAATTGGGGTCATTCCAGAGAAGGGTATAGCTGAATACATATGGTTCTGACAGAGCCTTAGATAAGAGATGATAATTTTAGTTAATTCTGCATGAAAACATATGATGTGACCTCTCATCTGGACCGTCTCAACGAGACGAATCAGATGAGGGGTCACAACATATGGTTTCAATGAGAAATAAAAAAAAATTCAATTCAAGGCGATCTGGAAGCGTAATAAAACGCAGACGAAATCTGCAATATGCAAAACCTAAAAATTCCGTGCGTACCGGTTTTTCTCAGCACCACGCCGTCTGCAGTTCGGTGCGGCAAATTGAGCACGCACTAAACTGGTTCCGCTCTTGTCGCGTTACAAGTATAGGAATAGGAAACCAATCTTAACTGGCTCTCAGCGCATTATCAGCAATATTCTTATTGGCGAGAACCAGTATCGGAAAATCCCCGAAAACATGGCTTCCAAGACAGTGAAACGAGGAGGTAGAAAGTCCAATCGGCAAAGCAACAAAATAACTGGTTATTTGAGCAGATCTGCGTTCGACCCGCAACCTTTCATCACTAAAATTGTGAATGAACTTGTTGACGCATGTGTCAGTCCAGGATTATTCGTTGTAACATCTATTATCAACAAGATAATGGTCAACATGGGGGAAAACGAAACTGAAAGCAGCCTAAGTCTCTGTTGTACTGAAATCCTATAGAATTTGCTGTTTATGCTCTAAACATTACATATGAATAAAACAGTTTGAAGGGCCTTAAGTTTAACTCCAGAGCAACAGTATGGCATAAAAATGTATTGATAAGTAAAGTCCTAACATTTACTAAAATACCCAATTGAAAAATAAAAATACCCAAATAAACTTCTTTTTTTTGAGATGTTCAATACCCAATTTACATTTGAGATACCCAAATGAATGAAAAAGGAGTGGGTAACATACCCAATTGTATAAAAAATTAATTAAGGTACTGCTTTATACAGCAATTTTGTTTCCAAAGAATCTTATTTCAGAACAAAAATGAACTTTGGTGCCAAGCAAATTGGTGTTTAAAAGAATTTTGCTGTTATATTCCATGTCATTATTGAAAGAGCTTGACAGATTAAGAAATAATTATGTCATTTATTGACCAGCTCACTGAATTTATGTTTATATTTTAAGGCCATGAACAGCCAACTCACTCATCATTACAGCGTCAGTCCAAATTTTTTTTTTGTCTAGAACTGTGAGTAGAATTCAAACCAGCTCGTAGCATTATTAAAACTAGAGGGATGGATGATGTGCAGTTTTATTGCCCTTTCAACACTATTTCAGTCATATCAAGCTGATAGAAGGGTGATAGTGAAAGACTCAGTTGAATGGGACCCTGTTTACAGTTGAATATCGGGAGTCAAACCCGGATAGCTGAGCAGGCCAGTAGTAAACCAGGCCCAGAGGTAATAAAACTTGAGTACATTCTCAAACTCAAAATGAAGCATACTGATTGGCTGCTTCCAAGCACATGCTCGGAAGCAGCCAATTAGTGTACTTTATTTTGAATTTGAGATTATTCTCAAGTTTTATAACCTTGAACCCTGCTGACCTATGCGGCTCCTATTAAAACTGCAGGCAGCCGACCATTGTATATGTTTAAGGTGCTAGCAGTAATCAGATTAAGTGTATCCGATTCAGCTGCTGACATTAAAACTTTGGTTCTCCATGAACTGGTGTGTATAAAAGAGAAAGACACAATAGAGCCGTGACAAGACAAAACCGACAAAGTGGCATGTGCGCCAGGCGAAGACTCTATTACAGGGCCTGACAAATCAAATTTTGATCTACTTGTCCGGTAGCCAGCTTCTGCCCAAAAAAGCTGAAATACATTGGTTTTCCCTATTTAATTTACACATTTTTCTGGGCAAGTAATCAGCCTGGACATCTAATCAGCCTGCCATTCCTTTGCCCAGACCTGTCTGTCTTAATAATTAGAATTTTTATGTTTTTTTGTTTTTTTCATTCCTTTTATTTGCAGTATTGCCAAAGTTTCAAGTCAAATTGAAGCTGCCACAGGCCTTAACTGTGGCCACAAAAAGCTTAGAATTTGAAGTTTGTGCCAGGTAAGGTATTACTGTCAGTAGATGGACACTTTAAAATCAATTATCATATGACGTCGCATCTGAGAGTGTAATAAAGCCATGCATTAAAAACATAATCAACTAGTTGATTAAATATGCAAATTACGTCGTAACGTTATACGTTGACATCCATAAAAACGTCGCATTTTCTAATTGCAAAATCGTGACGTTTTAATGCAAAATTTGCTAATAAAGTGCAATTCTAGTGTCATATGATACACAGAATCTTGCATTCGTGCTCCTGTATTATTGAATTTATTAAACTCGTTGGGGAAAACTGATAAGATGCTCGGCATAGCCTCGCATCTTATCTTTTTCCCCAACTCGTTTAATAAGTTCAGTAATACATGAGCACTCATGTAATATCCTCTGTTTACTGCATTTACGAGTCTGGTGTTGTGCGTAACTTTGCAACTAGAATGATAAATGATGCTGACCCTGATCAGACTGCTCTGGAGGAGTATGGTCTGGGTCTAAACTGCTCAATCTGTCTTATTATTCAGGGTTGTTATGAATTAATTTCTTAGACAATAAAGAAAGATATAGGGCACAAAAATACATTCTAGCTGAATCCATCCTATCCATATACCAAGCTTACCTGTATAGCTTCAGAGGTCATTATGAGTCTAATCTCGGATACAAATGTCAACAAATTGTTCTCGTACTATCCCTTTAAACTGATTATACCCCCATTTTGAAAAAAAATGGAGCTATACTGGATTTTTTTGTCATTTGCTTTGTTTTGAAGAGCTTTAAGGATTAACATGGAATGAAACAACTCTATGACAGCTCTTGTGTATGTCTTAGGTCTTGGTTTGTACAGTTTAAATATTATGTTGCTTGAATTCAAACAATATTTTGTTCAAATTTAAATCCATACATTATATACTGAACATCAAAAGAAAAGCATACTATGTATACGCCCAATTTATTTGAAGGTATAGGCATATGCTCTTATTTAGACATTTTAAGTTACATTGCTTATGATATTCCGACAGAATGAGCACCTTAACACATCTATATTCCATAAACTTTAGAAACCAGAATGCTTGCTTTTGTGACAGGGTTAAACTTAAAGCCACCATACTTTCAGAAGCTGAATTTTTAATTCCATAAAATGCTCAGCCAATTATTTTCTCCAGACATAGTGTCAGCAGCAAGGGTAAGAAACAGCGAAAAAATCAAAGCAATGGAGCCTTGCGTTTTAGAGAAAGCACCCTGTATTTTTTTAAAAGAATAGAAATCATTCATATGAAGAGGTTAAGTGAATTAACAAGAATAAAATAAAAAGATTTACAAGGAAATTTTTATTACCGCACTGCAGAACTTTTGATGTTATTGGACTTTCCTATTTGCTATTTGTTTAATTGCAAGGGAGATAATTTGACAAGTGTTCAACTTCAAACTACTGTCATGCTCCTTAGAAGAATACCAAGAGTAATCAAACCAACGTTTTTTTCATAATCACACATTAGAGTTGCGTTTGGGAAACAATTTGCTATACTGCCAAAGGAAAGACAACTCTTACAACAACTTTGAATATTTCACTATAAATTGAGATACTCTAATCAAGGTTTAATTTCGCAAGCAACCAAGTTTAAATTGTTGGCAGACCTCAGTAGTGTTTTCTGCTATATGTGATTTAAAACCATAAATCAGCTGACAGAAGAAAACCGAACCTAAACTTGTAGGTGTTTCTTTTGATGTTCAGTATATAAATTATTTTACTATAAGATCTCATGGTAGATGTGATGATAGTCGTCTATTACATTCTGTAGTCATCTCTTAAACTGTGTTAAATATTTGACAAATTATGTACTTTGCAGGTACACCTATGGTAAGCCAGTGATTGGGACATTAAATGCCACGGTGTGTTTACACAATAGATTACACAGTTGGTTCTGTCAGCAGAATATAAGACCCTGCTTCACAGTACACACACAGGTCAGTGGCATAGAAATTGTCTGTCTCTATTAGATTATATTCTGTTTACAGGTCATAGCCATGCAGAACCATAGGTAAGTTCATGAAATTTTTACATCATTCTCAATTAAGATTTATATGTACTTCTCTATGCTTCCCAACATTTTGTGACTTCATGTTTGACTGCCTGGACAACAAAGCCTTTTCAAAATGGGGTCTACTCTTTAAGAGTTGACCACTCTTTAGATGGGAGGCAAAATCGAAAATGGCAGCGTTGCTTGTCCTAAAAGTGTACCCATTTACTCAAACTATGTGTCTTGTTTGGGTCCATCTTTAGAAATGCCAAGGAGACTGATTTTAATTTGTGAATAAGTTCAGAATCTTACAAACAAGAGGACCTTAACAAACAGTGTATAACTCAGATAAGATGGCCATTCTAAAGAGGGCCAATAAGTATTGTATTCTTCGAGAAGAAGAGGTTACCTTTGAATTGTGTTTATATGCTCTCTTAGCTCAGAGCTCTAGATAAGAGGGAGTATTTGATGATAATTAAGGATAATTTTGCTTATTTCTCATTGAAACCATATGTTGTGACCCCTCATCTGAACCGTCTCGACGAGACGGTTCAGATGAGGGGTCACGACATATGTTTTTATGCAGAACTAACAAAAAGTATCCCTAATTATCATCAAATACTCCCTCTTATTAGCTCACCTGGCCCGAAGGGCCATAGTGAGCTATTGTCATACCAATGCGTCCGGCGTGCGTCGTGCGTCGTCACACAATTTGTCCGTCAACACCTGAAAACAAATATTCAAACATCTTCTTCTGTAAAACTACTGGTCCCATGGTTCTCAAATTTCACATGGAGCATGACCTGACTCCAGGGTCTTAGAATTGTAAAATTGGGTCAGGTTGAAAATCCAAGATGGCCGCCGTTACTAAAAATAGCAAAAACAACAAAATAAACTTCTTCTCCAGAACCACTGGGTATATTTGTCTGAATTTTGGCATGGAACATCAGTGAAACCTTGGTATTCAAAATTATAAAAATGAAAAAAATCTGTAGCGGAGTTTTGTCACAGTGACCTACTTTCTGTTTACGTGTGTAATTTTGCTCAAATGCCAATGTCAAAAAATGACCTATTTAAACAACTCCAAACAACTTCTTCTCTAAAACTACTGGTCCCATGGTTCTCAAATTTCACATGGAGCATGACCTGACTCCAGGGTCTCAGAATTGTAAAATTGGGTCAGGTTGAAAATCCAAGATGGCCGCCGTTACTAAAAATAGCAAAAACAACAAAATCGACTTCTTCTTCAGAACCATTTGGTATATTTGGTTGAAAGTTTGCATGGAACATAAGTGGGACCTTGGTATTAAAAATTGTAAAAATAAAAAAAATTTATAGCGGAATTAGGTCACAGTGACCTACTTAGCGTTTACAAGGCCGATTTTGCTCAAATGTCAATATCTAAAGAAAATGCAACCAATTCTGACCAGATTTGGTCAGAAATGGTTCTTGAATGGAATTATTTCAATTTTGTGCCAGTTGACTATCCAAGATGGCCACCATGATTGCCGTTACTAAAAATAGCACAAACATAAAAATGACAATTACTCACGAACCCTTGAATGGAATTGGTCCAAATTTTGTGTCAGAATGTTCCTTGCATGAAGCCGTTTCGATTAATTGCGATTTGGCATTCCAAGATGGCCGCCATCTGGTGTTACTAAAAATGGCACAAACATAAAAATAACAATTACTCAAGAACCCTTTAATGGAATTGGACCAATTTTGTGTCAGAATGTTCCTTGCATGAAGTCGTTTTGATTAATTGCAATTTGGCATTCCAAGATGGCCGCCATCTGCCGTTACTAAAAATAGCACAAAACATGAAAATGACAATATTTCAGTAACCCCTGAATGGATTTTGACGAAATTTGTGTCAGAATGATTCTTGCATTGAGATGTTTCAAAAATATCTAACTGTAGACCATTCATATTGGCCTCTGTTACTAAAAATAGAAAAATGTAAAAATTAGAAAATCTCAATGGAGTTGGATTAATTTTGTGTCAGAATGGTCCTGTAATTAAGCTTTTTCGATTTTTTTGCATTTTGGCATTCCAAGATGGCCGCCATTTGCCGTTACTAAAAATAGCACAAAACATGAAAATGACAATATCTCAGTAACTGCTGAATGGATTTTGACGAAATTTGTGTCAAAATGATTCTTGCATTGAGATGTTTCAAAAATATCTAACTGTAGACCAGTCATATTGGCCTCTGTTACTAAATATTGAAAAATGTGAAAATCAGAAAATCTCAATGGAACTGGACCAAATTTGTGTCAAAATGGTCCTTGCATGAAGGCTTTTCGATTTTTTGCATTTTAGCAATCCAAGATGGCCGCCATCTGCCGTTACTAAAAATAGCACAAAACATGAAACTGGCAATATCTCAGTAACCCCTGAATGGATTTTGATGAAATTTGTGGCAAAATGATTCTTGCATTGAGGTGTTTCAAAAGTAAATATATAAAGACCAGGCAAGTTGGCCTCTGTTACTAAAAGTAGCAAAATGTGAAAATGAGAAATTCTCAGTGGAATTGGACCAATTTTGTATCAGAATGGTCCTGTTGCACAATAGCCAGGTGAGCGATATTAGGCCCATTTGGGCCTCTTGTCTAGAGCTCTGTTAGCTGGTACACAGAATTTGAATAATGGCCTTAAGTGCATTGATTTGGTTATAAGACAATGTTTTCCCTCCCAAAGCCTAAAAATCTGATGTATATCCATCTTACAAGACAGATCTAGATTTTTGGAATTGTTTTGTAAGGGAATACTAGCCTTATGGCAGAACTGATACAACATATTTATGTCTTATAGCTGAATAAAAAGGGTAATTTTCATTTCTCCTCAAAACATGTTGTGGTCTCTTATTGGAACCATCTTGGCAAGAAAAATTGGATGCCTGATCACAATAATTGAGCCACAGCATGATTGTGATTTCCAGCAGTGTGGCTTTGGTGAAACGCATAGGCTTTGATCAGACTGCACATAAGTGCAGTCTGTTATGTGCAGTATGATCAGAACCTTTGCTTGTCCCCTCAGCCAAATTATGGAAGTGACCCAAGGCAGCAGTGAGGTTTCTGATTACTCTGTATAAATGAGATGGATGATCTGAATATCACATGACAAAATTGTCACATTGTTGGAAGTCACATGACACAGCATGTATGTATAAATAGAGAATAAACAGAAATTATCCAAAATGATTGTCAAATATGTTATATATTCTAAAATTTTGTACAATTCATTCCTCAGAAAAAGCATGGAGAAAATGGATTTTCTGACATTTTTCTCATACAAACATTTGGTGGCACTGCAAACAGTGTAAACTCTAATTGGACTGAAGGAGCAGTCTGATCTGGGTCTACACTATTTGCCTGGACAATTTTGTCGAGCCCGCTTGCGATGAGCGAGACATAGTTGTTACAGTTTCAGTTCGGTGTTTGTGCATGCATCTGGATTTGTCCGGGCTGTAACTTCTACATTTACAAATGGATTTCAAAATAATTTGGTACAGATGTTCTCCTTGATGAGCAGAAGTGCCATTTGAAATATTTGTTAAGGTAGGTCCAGGATCAAGGTCTCACTTGAAGATCAACTGATAAAATGGCCATAAATTGAGCTTGTCCGAGCCATAACTTCTACATTTACAAATGGATTTCAAAATAATTTGGCTCAATTGTTCTCCTTGATGAGTAGAAGTGCCATTTGAAACATTTGTTCAGGTAGGTCCAAGGTCAAGGTCACACTTGAAGGTCAAATGATAAAATGGCCCTAATTTGAGCTTGGCCGAGCCATAACTTCAACATTTATGAATCGATTTGAAAATAATTTGGCACAGTTGTTCTCCTTGATGAGTAAAAGTGCTGTTTGGAAGATTTGTTCAAGTAGGTCCAAAGTCAAGGTCACACTTGAAGGTCAAATGATAAAATGGTCATAAATTGAGCTTGTACAAGCCATAACTTCTACATTTATGCATCAATTTCAAAATAATTTGACACAATTGTTCTTCTTGATAAGTGGAAGTGTCAAGTGACATATATGTTTGGGTAGGTCCAAGGTCAAGGTCACACTTGAAGGTCAGATATTGTAATTGTCATAAATTTAGCTTGTCGGGGTCATCACTTCTACTTATTTTCCTTTGTGAAAATTTGAAATGCTAGCTAAGCATGATGTTGTTTGGCTTCTTTCTAGAGTGAAGCAGTTACTTAGTCTTGACATACTTATAGGTCACTATAGCAAACAGCGGGCTCGACCAGTTGTCCCTGGACAACCTTCTAGTTGTAAGAAACATTTGTGTTTAAAATTTTAGAACATTTATCATATCCTGTTTATCAGGAGTGCTGATTTGAAAGCCTCTGATTTAATTATTTCTGTAGGTGAAAGGCTGTCAGACATTTAGTGTGAACACGGAGAAATTGAATGTTACATCTCGTACCTATTCCTTGCTGTGTAAACCAAGGTTACATCTGGCAACAAATGTCACAGAGAAAAATACAGGTACGTTACATAAACATTTCAAAGACCATTAAGGTATATGAATATACGTTGATCAGAGTCTTTGCTATCAGCATGTAGGTAGGTTAGACCCTTAGCTACCCCTTAAGTGCGTAGCAAAAAGTCTGATCAGACTGGGTGGATGCCCAGGCTGATCTGAGTCTGCGCTGTGCGGACGACCACATTGTTGGTTTTGTCCTGTCGCGGCTCATTTATCTCAGGGGAAGTAGCTCTGCTATTTTCACTTTTTCCTCCCATCAAATGCAGCTCATTCTTAATAAAAAGAATTTGCTCATCTTGGAGCATACTCTATCCTTTAAGAGTAGACTCTTTTCTAGAAGGGTTTTGTCAGCAGGAGAACCAAACAGGAAGTCTTAGAAGTTGTTTCCCTTTGTAAAAAAAGGCGGAAAACTTGGAAGCGTACCTGTAAAAATAGAGGATCTTATATGAGTGCTCATGTATTATTGAATTTATTAAACGAGTTGGGGAAAAAGATAAGATGCGAGGCTCTGCCGAGCATCTTATCACTTTCACCAACGAGTTTAATCAATTCAATAATACAGGAGCACGAATGCAAGATTTTTTTTATCATATGACACTAAAATCGCATTTTATCAGCAAGGTTTGTACTAAAACGTCACGATTTCGCCATTAGAAAACGTTTTATGGACGTCAAGCATAACGTTACGACGTAATTTGCATATTCAATCCACTAGTGGATTATCGTTTTTAATGCATGGCTTTATTACACTCTCAGATGTGACATCATATGATAAACAAGTTTTATAGTAAGCAAACATGATAATCATATCTAAATGGGACAGTCATTCTCATACAAGCAACACAGGCTCCAAGGGGAACAGTGTAATAAGGCGCTGCATGTAGCTAATTTTTATAATGTGCCCTGAAAGGCAAAAAGTGGACAGTGGACTTCTTCTAATTCAAAGCCAGAAATGTTCATCATAGACATGGGTATTATAATGGTTTAAGGTGTCTAAAAAATTATCATGTATATACAAACAGTGAAGACCCAGACCAGACTGCTCCTCTAGGAGCAGTCTAATCTGGTTCTATACTGTTTGCCTGTTAGACAAAAAGTTTCTTGCACACCAGATAAGGATATCTGTGGGTTTCACCTGTACTGACAATTTTTAGCTCACCAGAGCCGAAGGCTCCGGGGGAGCTTATAGGATAGGCAGTTGTCCGTCGTCGTCGTCGTCGTCGTCGTCGTCTGTCGTCTGTCCGTCAACACTTTTAAACAACATCTCCTCTGAAGCCACTAGGCCGATTGGGTCCAAATTTCATCTCTAGCATTCTTGGGCTGGGGGATTGAAAGTTTGTGTTTTTTATGAAAATCTGCCTGTTGCTTTGGTTGCTATGGCAACTTAGAGTTCCCATAGACTTATAATGGGAAAAAATGAAAAATGACATTTTCTGCCAGGCCATTGCAGATATGTAGACAAAACTTTTATAGAAATATTCCTTGAGAAGTCTTCTATCAGCTGTATGTTTTTTGGCCCAGTGCCCCTTTTGTTGGTTGCCATGGAAACCAAAATGGAAAAAAAAATGGAAAAAATACTTAAAAATTATCTCCTCTGTAACCACTGGGCCGATAAGGCCCAGATTTCATCTATAGTATCCTTAGGCTGGGGGATTGAAAGTTTGTGTTTTTTATGAAAATCTGCTTTTTAGTTTGGTTGCTACGGCAACTTAGAGTTCCCATAGACTTATAATGGGGAAAATTGAATAATGGCATTTACTGCCTAGCCATTGCAGATATGTTGACCAAACTTTTATAGAAATGTTCCATAAGAAGTCTTCTATTAGCTTTATTGTTTTTGGACCCACTGCTCCTTTTACTGGTTGTCATGGAAATCAAAATGCAAAAATAAAGGAAAAAACAAACACTTGCAAAATTATCTCCTCAGAAGCCACTGGGCCAATAAGGCCCAGATTTCATCTTTAGTATCCTTAGGCTGGGGGGTTGAAAGTTTGTGTTTTTGATGAAAATCAGCTCTTTCGTTTGGTTGCTATGGCAACTTAGAGTTGCATTGACTTATAATGGGGAAAATTGAAAAATGGCATTTACTGCAATCAAAATATGGAAAATAGTTATATATTTTGTTATCAACTCAACAGACTGTCAGACTGAGACTTTGTAGTTGTATATTTTGTATTAGCCTGTACAAATGTGACAGTAATTTTGATAGCAATTTTGAGCTAGAGATCTGGTGAGCTTTGTGGCCCGTGGGCCTCTTGTTATTCTTGCACACCAGATACGGATATCCCTGTGTTTCCCTTGTACTTGCAATGTTATCTCACCCAGGACTGGATAAAAATCACGAGCATTCAATGCATTGGTTGTAATGGAGGTCATGTATCTGCGTCGTCAAGTGTCGTTGGCGTTTTAGATGATGATGTCACGAAGACGGCAGAAATGATGTCAGTTTATGCATGCCAGACATTGACGTAAAGAACTGAATGACGGTCGTTGAAAGCGGCGCATTCTTTTAAAATCGAATAGAAACCTCTGAGCCGAATGGCGGTCGTTGAAAGCAGACCTTCTTTGAACATCAAATAGAAACCTCCTAAGCACTAAAATTACACATTTTAACAAGTTCTAAAGATTAAACTAAATGTGGTGTGCAAGAAAAAGTATCTATCATGGTTGCGAGGTGTGAATAGATAAATCCGTCACTCGGGATCACTGTTTGGCATCACTCGGCAAGCCTCGTGATGCCGAACAGTGGTCCTCATGACAGATTTTTCTGTCCACACTGTACACCCATGATAGATACTTATAATCTCACAAGGACTTACCTCATCCAGGACTGGCAAAAAATTACTCAGATACCACATGTAGTCAATGCATTTGTCATATATGAAATCACATATCTACTTCGTCAAGGGACACTACTTGATCAGAGGATGATGTCATGAATATGGCCAAAGACATCAGTTTATGCCAGAAATTGTCGGAGCTTGTTGTAAACAAAAAGAAACATTGATCCTTGAAAGCGCCCATTTCTTGATCTAGATGGATCTAGATAGTTGGTATTGTTTTTGGAACAGAAATAGTCATCTTCTGGCAAAATTAATACAATACTGATTTCAGTATTTCAGGCCATTTTGAAGAGGGAAAAACATCATATAGCTGAGTAAATATGGTAATTTATTTTTCAGGTATCACAGTATATACTGAAGAAGAAGGGACAAAAGTGTGGGAAGAACGGGTCAAGTTAGAGTTCTTATCCAATAACTACTTCAAACCTTTCTTCCCTTACTATGGCAAGGTAATGCTGTCTAGAGAAATGTAGTTCATACTCTGAGATACATTTAAAGTGTTTTGGTACGCCACCATGTTTTTTTTTGCAAGTTCTACAAAGGGAAACAACTTTTGTGGCAACCTGTTAGCTTCCTTGGATTTCAAAACCCTTTTAAAATAGGGTTTACTCTTAAAGTAAGAGTTGACCTCTATTGGGAAGGGAGGTAAAATGGAAATGACTGAGTCGTCTCCCTTGAAAGTATACAAATTTTCTTTAAAAGCTGAGGTGATGTTATTGATGTAAAGATAGATCTTGTTATTTTTCCTGGTGACTCACTATCACTCTACTTGTTGCTTGGATTAATACTTCATGATACTTTAAAATATTTATATTATGTGCAAAAACTGTGTTTTAAGCTATATTTTGCCTGAAAAGGAGGTCTCTTAGTCTTTGCATACAATATTCAACATAACAGCTTGAGCAAGCAAGATAATATTTTTATTCCATAAAGGAGTGTATTTATTTTCTCAGTGCATTTACAGGTATAGTATTTCCTGAATGCTATATTAAGATCATGATATACTGTATTTTGGTTAAGAGATGGAGATTTTTCCGTTCGATACAGTCACAAAAATCTAGATTTGTCATAAGACCAATCTAGATTTTTGGGTTGTTTTTGAAGAGAAAAAGCTCTGTAATAGCCCAATTACTTACGACTGATTTAAATATTTTGGGTTCATTTGGAGAGAGAAAATGCCATTATAACCCAATAAATATGAGCCACGACACGACAAAACCAACAATGTGGTTGTGTGCCCAGCGCAGACTTAGATCAGCCTGGACATCCGCCGAGTCTGAGCATAGTCTTCCTTAAGCGCTTAAAGGGTAGCTAAGGGACTAAGCTACCTTCATGCGGACAGCGAAGACTCTGATCAGACTGGGCGGATGCCCAGGCTGATCTGAGTCTGCGCTGGGCGCACAACCACTTTGTTGGTTTTCTCGTGTTGCCGCTCATATGGTTGTAGATTATCAGCTGTCTACTATCAGGGCAGTACTATTTCCTGTGATCCTCAGCTCTAAACATTTCGGTCCTAAGACGCATATCTGGATCTTCGTACATACCCGTTGTTAAAGCAAGAATTCTGATCAGCCTTTGCATTTGTTGAGTCTGTTCAAGACCGTCATCTTGTACATATATTGTATATGTGAACAGCAGAGGCACTGACATTGAATCTCATTTACATTGACAGGCCAGAGTGGCCTAAGGTATAGCACATTTAATCAAAAGGCTATAAGTGCACTTCGAACTTTCATATTTCTGACCATACGATGGACCTGCAAAATATTTGTGGAAATTTTATTTTCATGAAACTGCATTTGTGAAGTTTTATCAAAACCTCTAAGCTGTTGGTACCTGGGCTATATTAAATTTCAGAAATTAAGCAACCCACAATATTGAATTTGTATTCTGATTATCTTGATCCATACTTGCTGCTCTGACTTTTAGAAGAACTTGCTTTCCAGATTAGAGTTACCTACCCTGATAGTTTGCCTGTGGAGGGAGAGAAAGTCATTCTTCAGATTGACAAGCTAAATATAGATGACACTTTGATATCAGATGAGTATGGATTTGTCAACTTCACTCTGATGAATATCACACATAGCACAGATTTCTTCTTTGTGAATGTAAGTTGTGTGACTCAAATACTAATGGGAATGTGTGGGGAATAAAATTTACCATACCAGTTCTCTAAATTGAGACACCTAAAATAAGTACAGTCAAACCTGTGCTAACGGTCACCTCCGAATAATGGTCCTGTCACCAACTGTCCATTTGAATCCCTCCCAGCGGATTTCCTTGTTAAATTACCTGGGAATAGCCAGGGGTGCACGATATTACCGGTATACCTGTAAATTGTGATTCAAAATTGCCACGATACGAATCACGATACATTTTGGCCATACCGGTACGCTCGGTAAATTTCGAAAGTTTCTGGACATTCTCGTGAAAATGTTTTATATGCTTTTAATTAACAGTTTCCTTTTCATTTTGTTAGTATTTTTCTCCAAATATTCTTTTTTCATGAAACGGATCTAGGGTAGTGGAGTCAATTAAAGCCAATATTGTCTTTAAAAACAGGTTCTGTTTGTTTACTTTTGCCGGAGACTCGCTTCCTCTTATGTCTTTTATCTCCGTAACCTTCACACACAAAGACTGATGTTAACAAAAATTGCCGTGATTGTAGGTAATAATGTCCAGTTTAATCCTTTTGTCAGTATCCTATTGATCCTATCACTCCAAGGGTATGATCATTTTGACACATATTCATAACTTAGATATTCGAACATCTTTTGAACATTTTTTTTTGCGTGTGTGTGTGTGTATATCTTAGTACATTATCACGTACGGGAAGTTTCATTATTTTGTTGACCCATACACTGCAGATCCTGATCACACTGCTCCAAGGAGTTGTCTGATCTGGGTCTACAACATTTACTCAGCAATTACTGTCCAGTTATTTAGTGTATCTCCTTTTCATGTCACCGATAAAATAATTCACCTGGACTTCAGACACGTGTCAATTCCTTTGATCTTTGATGACAACCGGTGTTGAAAATCTGCATGCTTTTTTCATTCTCGCCTTGGGGCAAAACTGGGCCAGAGCAGAAAAACAAAGAAGCCATGCACTAGATGCATGGTCACTAGGGTCAGGTCAGTAAGTAAGTCAATTAGTGAAATAAAATGAGATCGCAGACTTGTAACAGTTGCATTTTAATAAAGTACAGGAGCTGTTTTTTTTTTGTTTTTTTTGGTGTTAAAATAAACAGGTAAAGAATGGGACGTTTTTTTTTTATTACAATCATTTAATAAAAGACAGAAGCAAACAACACAGTAAAAGCAAGTAACATAGATGTACGAACTGAAAAAGATCTCTAGATATATCGTGATACATATCCCGATACAGACCATTGTATCGTGGTATATCGCGATACGGTTTTCAGTGGTGATACCCAGCCCTAGGAATAGCTGTCCACTGCAAACTACAGTCAATGGTCATCGGAATCCATCCCAGGACACGCTATTTTCTCCAAATAACAGCCAGTCCTTGTGTTCATAACTCACCTTCACTTTCATATACACATGTTTGTGTATTGCCAAATCTATTTTTAGCACTAGACTGGTTATTGATTTGTGGGTGCAGTATAATTTATGTTACAAAGTGTATTCTAGGCAATTAGTGCAAATTGTGTTTGATTCTACATGTATAAGTGTGAATTTCTCTAAGGTAATCAAGGTCAGTTTTATTCGGCTTATCATGTCTTATACAGTATGCTCAGTCATTTAATCTGTCAATAAAATGTATCGCCTAAAGGCTGTGTGTGTCAACTGTGAAAGCAGAAGTCTTTTTTTACCAAAACGTGTATTTTGAAAACAAATTATTTACAGAATTTAAACCTATATCAACAATAATATTTCGGGAATTTATTTTCTGGAATATTTCGATTTTTATGGTATATATGCACTTTGAATATTGATTTTGCACTCATGCAAAAAAACGTGGGGGGGGGGAAAAAAAAATTACAGTGATTCTCCGACGATGTTTACATTTATCTTCTGTCAGTCAGTCAAAATTGAGAAATTATTGCATCTGCAAACAATAGTCACCTGTAAACAACAGCAAATTTTGTTCTTTCCCATGCCTGGCCTTTGTTCACAGGCTCGACTGTACTAAAATTGTTCTAAAAATGGAACATTTTGGTTTTATTATGCAGTTATGTGTCCAAAAGGTGGAGATGAAATGGCAAACAGTGTAGATCCTGATCAGACTGGGAAACATAAGGAGACAACTTGTGACTTCCTGTTTGGGAGCAATCTGAACTTTGTTTGCACTGTTTGCCCAGATCTATCTGTCCCAATATTTAGATTTTTTTTCTGTATAGGGAAGTTTCAAATTTTTCCCAATGTTGTAGCAGGATACAACTTGAAATGTTTAACTTCTATCTAGACGGTAATCTTGCACAGTTTGACTATATTGCAAAGGAATAAATGTGATACAGTATTATTTCTAATTAATGCCCCTGCTCTAATAAACGCCCCTGCCTCTTTTTCGAAAATATGTTGTATTAACTTGTATGAATTCCTGTTTGCTTCTCTAGATAAGTTAGCTCTTTGAAATGGGTCTACTCTTAAAGGAAAGACTTTGCTCCTGAAGGAGTAAATTCTTTCCTTTAAGAGTTGGCCCCTACTGGAAAGGGAGGCAAAATAGTAGAGTTTCTTCCTCAGAAAGTATACCTATCACCTTTATAATTGCTGATTAGAGGTATTTTGGCAATGACTGAATTACTGTGCTTAAGGCTTTAAATAATGCCTCCCTTTTGCAAGATCCACTTCCTTTTATTGGATTAAAATGGTATATAAGTATCCACTGGAAATGTCTAACGGTGTTGGTATGTTAAAGTGTTTGGATACCGTCTTAATTTTCCACCATTTTTACAAAGGAAACCAACTTCTGTGACTTCCCTGGAAGACAAAGCCATTTACTGAGAGCATGGTTATATAGTTTGATTGATTGATTTGTTGCTTAATGTCCACGGTAAACAACTATGGTCATGTCGGGATGGTCAGTTAACCTAACCACACTATTCCTGGGCAGGCTTAGACCTCCTAAGCGGTTAACCAGTACTAAGTGCACATACTTACGCCAGTAACTGACAACTGCCCTTCTTGAATCAGCGGAAGGAGAAATGAAAGTATGTTGCCAGACCGGGTTTCAAACCCAGGACCTCTGACTTATGAGTCAGGTGCCCTACCGATTGCGCTACGCGGCCAGGCTTATATAGTTTGATGTTAGATGAACACAATCAAAATATATCCCCTACATTCATTTGTTCTGTATCAAAGTTGTTTTTATGGCCTTTATATGGTTTGAGGTTCTGTTTGAATTGGGTTATTTTGTAGTCCCATGGCCAGAACAATGCAGTTTTGTTTAAAGTTTAAATTTGTAATTATGCCCCTTCATTGGTATGAGATAGCATGAATAGTGTTCTAGTATGAATGGTTATGGGTATTTTTGTATTTTATGAACTTGTTAAATTCCAGTCACATTTCTGTGAGCAGTTCAGAAGCTAACTGGTTTTCTGAAAATGCATAAGAGGGGGTGGGGGTGGGGGGCATCTGTGTACTGTGGAGTCATCTCTAATTTGTTTCTAAATTTAGGCCAGGACAACAGATGAATGGGAGAATGATAGAAAACATTACACCATATATCCTGCCAAACTGAAGAAACAAGTGAAACAATGGTTCTCACCAAGCAGTAGTTATATCACAGTCAGCTCTGGGTTACACAGAAGCGTGAAATGTGGGGAGTCTGTGTCTATAGATGCTGTCTACTCTCTGCTTCCTGACACAGCTGTTGAACATGTATATTATCAGGTACTAAATTTGCTTTCATGGGTTTTATCAATATGAAAATCTTTTAATATAAGCATTGCAATGTAAAACAAATGAGCCGCGACAAGAGAAAACCAACTAAGTGGTTGTGCGCCCAGCGCAGACTCAGATCAGCCTGGGCATCCGCCCGGTCTGATCAGAGTCTTCGGTTTGCACTTAAAGGGTAGCTAAGGATCTAAGCTACCTCCATGCGGACAGCGAAGACTCTGATCAGACTGGGCAGATGCCCAGGCTGATCTGAGTCTGCACTGGGCATGAAACCTCTTTGTTGGTTTTAACGCGTCGTGGCTCAAAAACTTCCTTAGTCTTTCAAACAATGTTAAGGCTAAGACCCTGAAAAATATAATAACAACACTGTTGCACTTGAGACTATTGCATGATGTGTAATAGGATAACATCATAAATTTGCAGTATATTCTGTGATATACTGAATGTATATCACAGAATATACTGTTACAAAATGATGTTATCCTATTAGACATCATGTTATAATCGTAAGAGCAATAGTCAGTATATCACAGAATGTACTGTTTCAAAATGATGTTATCGTATTAGACATCATGTTATAGTCGTAAGTGCAATAGTCAGTATATCAAAGAAAAAAGTGTCGCAAATTTATGTTATCCTATTAGACATCATGTTAATGTCATAAGTGCAATAGTCAGTATATCACAGAATGTACTGTTTCAAAATGATGTTATCCTATTAGACATCATGTTATAGTCGTAAGTGCAATAGTCAGTATATCACAGAATATACTGTCGCAAATTTATGTTATCCTATTAGACATCATGTTATAGTAATAGGTGCAATAGTACTGCTATTATATACTGTATGAAACCCAAAGTCACTAAGAAACTTCACTTCTAATTGGCTTAAAAATCTTGTTTTATATTGCTGAAAGTGCTTGCTTTTGGCACGAAATAGTATACTGTGAAAGGTCAATGTGAAAGTGCTTTTGAATGTGGATAACTGTAGTGAAAATTGTCATTTAGAGAGGCATGTCCTTGCTGTCCTAGAAAAAGCATTTTTAGCTCACCTGGCCCGAAGGGCCATAGTGAGCTATTGTCATACCAATGCGTCCGGCGTGCGTCGTGCGTCGTCACACAATGTGTCCGTCAACACCTAAAAACAAATATTCAAACATCTTCTTCTGTAAAACTACTGGTCCCATGGTTCTCAAATTTCACATGGAGCATGACCTGACTCCAGGGTCTCAGAATTGTAAAATTGCAGGGCGTCAACTTTTGTCCTATATCCTATATTTGTCCTATATTTTGATGGCTGTCCTATATTGTCCTATATGTGACTAGGTGTCCTATATAGTGATAAAATGTCCTATATATTCATGAGATCATATAAAAGAAAATGATAATTACAGTGAAATTGTAATAACAGACTGTTGGAAGATGGACAATTAGAGAAGTATTGTTCTGTTAGGATCTTTGAGGACTTCTGACATCATTCCAGAGTAAGGAACCTCAAATTCTTCAACTGTATGATGAGATATGTAGTGTTGTGAGAATATTGTGCTTGAGGTTCTGGAAAAAGGAAATTGAAAAGGAAAGCCTTATTGTTGAGCTGGTACATGTAGATGTCGTTTGGTCAAATCAGCTATCAGATGATGCGATAACTATTGAAGATACTACAAGGAAAGAGCTCAAGAAGCTGGATAGAGATGTACAGAAGAAGTGTTTCTGGGAATGAGAGCCCTCTTTAGTTCCATTGTGACATACCTTCGGAAGGCAGTGCCTTTGGAGAACAAACTGCTGAAAAGTCTTGGTTGCCTGAATCCTCAGGAAGTGAAAAGTTCTTTTCCACATGACTTAGGATCTGTAGCAAAGAAATTTGATCTGCCAGATACATAGGTTGCAAGGGTAACTGATGAATGGAAAGTCTTCTGTATGGCTGATGCACTTGAATGCCCACCTCCGGAGAGGCGTGAAGACATATTACTGGAGAGATGTATTCAACATCAAACAGAGTGATGGTAAGTCAAGGTACCAACTCTTGAGTAAAGTGGTCAAGAATGCTCTGGTTTTGCCTGTGGTAATGCAGATGTAGAAAAATCATCATCAGAATTCTGTTGTTACTGCAGACAGTATCTCTGTTTGAGAGCCATAAACGGTTTAAGAGAACTTGTTAAAGATACAGTGAAATTCTCTGATCCAGAACTTTGTAGGCCTGAAAAACTTACTCGGAAAAAGAAAGGTCTGTCGGCTTCAAGAAACTCACATTCAGAATACATGAAAAGATTGTAGTTAAAAATGCAAAATGAGGAGGAGTTGAGAAAAGAGAGAGAGAGAGGAAAAAAAGCTGAAGATGAGAAAAGGAGAAAAAATAGAAATGAACTAGTGTACCAGGAAAGTTCAGTACTTGAGAAAGAATCATGTCTTGAAGCCGAAGAAGAAAAATGAGTCTTTGAATTCAACATATGACTTGCTGAAAAAAGGTAATGAGAAAATGAAAATAGCTGTTGAAAAACAAGATTTCAAGTTAATTCAAATGGCACAGATGACAATAGAGACAGTAGCCAGAAGGACAGAAGAATTTTCTGAAATTTTGCAAAAACTAAGAAAGGAACTGAAAACAGTGGAAGAGAAAAAGAGAAAGTTACTAGACAAAAGTATTGAAACCAAAAGTGCCAAGAAACTTAAAACTAGTGAGCTATAAAGCAATTCCAAATCAAGTGAGACTGGATCATCTTCCAAATTTTAGAACACAGCGAAGTGTCCGGAACTGCAGGTCGCAAATGAAGTCAAGGCAGCACCTCTGAATCTTCCAAACAGACTGGAAAGCCTAGTGACAAATCACCAACATAATAGCCATAAACATTTATTATGATCAAAGATCAGCTGATTTTTGCCATATTTCCAGGAATGTTTGACTATTTGATGTTAGGTTGATTAGAATTGAAATTGATAACATACACTGACATGGTTCTGTAGAGTTGATGGGTCCTTTTACTTAACATTCAGCAAAAAATTCTTTGAATCATGTCAGAAAATTTTCTACAAACTGTGGGAGCAGATCTTTTTCATATTCAGGCAGATACCTAGAAACATGCTCTTTTTATTTTAAGTCCATAAGGATATTATATCTGCCACAGGCAATTCTGTTAAAGAGCTGTTCAAGATTCATAGAGAATACCTATTGTCAAATCATCTTCCTAAGACTGTTTTAATTCTGCCTATTGTTACTTACATAAATGTATTTTCATTTAATGTTTTAATATAATAGCTGAATTGAGAATAAACAATTAAAATATGGTAAAGGTATGGCTATAGGAATGGTGGATGCCACCTGTAATGTCCTATATTTGTCCTATATTTTCTCTCTAAAATGTCCTATATTTCTATATATTTTTCAAAATTTTGAGTTGACGCCCTGAAATTGGGTCAGGTTGAAAATCCAAGATGGCCGCTGTTACTAAAAATAGCAAAAACAACAAAATAAACTTCTTCTCCAGAACCACTGGGTATATTTGTCTGAATTTTGGCATGGAACATCAGTAAAACCTTGGTATTCAAAATTGTAAAAATGAAAAAAATCTGTAGCGGAGTTTTGTCACAGTGACCTACTTTCTGTTTATGAGTGTAATTTTGCTCAAATGCCAATGTCAAAAAAGGACCTATTTAAACAACTTCAAACAACTTCTTCTCTAAAACCACTGAACCCATGGATCTCAAATTTCACATGGAGCATGACCAGACTGCAGGGTTTCAAAATTGTAAAATTGGGTCAGGTCAAGAATCCAAGATGGCCGCCGTTACTAAAAATAGCAAAAACAACAAAATCAACTTCTTCTCCAGAACCGTTTGGTATATTTGGTTGAAAGTTTGCATGGAACATAAATGTGGCCTTGATATTAAAAATTGTAAAAATAAAAAAAATCTATAGCGGAATTAGGTCACAGTGACCTACTTAGCGTTTACAAGACCGATTTTGCTCAAATGTCAATATCTCAAGAAAATGCAACCAATTCTGATCAGATTTGGTCAAAAATGGTTCTTGAATGGAATTATTTCAATTTTGTGCCAGTTGACTATCCAAGATGGCCACCATGGGGGCCGTTACTAAAATAGCACAAAGATAAAAATGACAATTACTCAAGAACCCTTGAATGGAATTGGACCAATTTTGTGTCAGAATGTTCCTTGCATGAAGCCGTTTCGATTAATTGCAATTCGGCATTCCAAGATGGCCGCCATCTGGTGTTACTAAAAATAGCACAAACATAAAAATGACAATTACTCAAGAACCCTTGAATGGAATTGGACCAATTTTGTGTCAGAATGTTCCTTGCATTAAGCCATTTCGAGTAATTGTAATTTGGCATTCCAAGATGGCTGCCATCTGGTGTTACTAAAAATAGCACAAACATAAAAATGACAGTTTCTCAAGAACCCTTGAATGGAATTGGACCAATTATGTGTCAGAATGTTCCTTGCATGAAGTCGTTTCGATTAATTGCAATTTGGCATTCCAAGACGGCCACCATCTGCTGTTACTAAAAATAGCACAAAACATGAAAATGACAATATCTCAGTAACCGCTGAATGGATTTTGATGAAATTTGTGTCAAATGATTCTTGCATTGAGATGTGTCAAAAATATCTAACTGTAGACCAGTCATATTGGCCTCTGTTACTAAAAATAGAAAAATGTGAAAATTAGAAAATGTCAATGGAATTGGGCTAATTTTGTGTCAGAATGTTCCTTTCATTAAGCTTTTTCGATTTTTTCCATTTTGGCATTCCAAGATGGCCGCCATCTGCCGTTACTAAAAATAGCACAAAACATGAAAATGAATATATCTCAGTAACCGCTGAATGGATTTAGATGAAATTTGTGGCAAAATGATTCTTGCTTTGAGGTGTTTCAAAAATTAACAAATATAGATATGTCAAGTTGGCCTGTGTTACTTAAAATAGCAAAATGTGAAAATTGGAAAATTACTATGGAAATGGACCAAATTTGTGTCAAAATGGTCCTTGCATGAAGGCTTTTTGATTTTTTGCATTTTGGCAATCCAAGATGGCCGCCATCTGCCGTTACTAAAAATAGCACAAAACATGAAACTGGCAATATCTCAGTAGCCCCTGGATGGATTTTGATGAAATTTGTGGCAAAATGATTCTTGCATTGAGGTGTTTCAAATGTAAATAAATAAAGACCAGGCAAGCTGGCCTCTGTTACTAAAAGTAGCAAAATGTGAAAATAAGAAAATCTCAGTGGAATTGGACCAATTTTGTATCAGAATGGTCCCGTTGCATAATAGCCAGGTTAGCGATATCAGGCCCATTTGGGCCTCTTGTTAGTGGATAACTATATTCAAAACTGTCTTTTGGGGAAGAAAATCGTTGGTTTTATGGTCGTAAATTTTGTCTTATGGTGATGCACCAGTAGAACCATAAACTGGAATTGGCAAGGATGGGAGACAGCCATTCAAATTAAAGGTGTATCGGTTTTTATTGAACAAAGGGAAGCATTTTTTGTGACTTACTGTTTGCTTGCCTGGCCAGTGTAGCCCTTCCATATTGGGGTTTTTCTTTAACCCTTAAAGTGCTAAAAATGAAAAATTGTTGAATTTGCAAACAGTGTAGATCCAGATGAGGTGGCTCATAATGAGCCACCTCATCTGGATCTACACTGTTTGCCCTATAGTCTTTGAATTCTCAATATGATATAGCTTAGACAAACCTTTTTTTGAAATTTCTGCAGACGTAAATTTTGTCGTCTGCTTTTTGGCGCATTAAGGGTTAAGGAACGAATTTGCTTCTAGGGGAGCAAGTTTTTTTAGAGTTGACCCGATTTGGACTGGAGGCAAAAAAGGTGGTAGAGTGGCATATTCATTAATCTTAACTCTTTCAGTACCAAAAAGCAGACGACAAAATTTACATCTGCAAAAATTAAAAAAAATGCCTTGTCCAAGGCATTTCATATTGAGAATTCAAAGACTAGACGGCAAACAGCGTAAATCTAGATGAGGCGGCTCATCATGAGCCGCCTCATCAGGATCTACGCTGTTCGCTAATTTTGTCACTGGGGCTTAAAGAGTTAATGACTGTGCAGACTATGTATGACCAATGCAGCATGTTCTCAGGCAGATAAGAGCAGAGACTGTTTACCCAGCCAATTTTAAGACATTTAGAATTCAAAAACCAAACATTCACTAGCCATATTTCTTCAGTTATCAGACAGAAGATTTTCCCTTCCAGAACAATGTAAAAAAAATCTAGATCTGTCTTATAAGACATATGTAGATTTTTGGGATTGTTTTAGAATTTCTGATAAAGATACTTGGTGTCATTCTAGAGACAGCAAATAACCAAATGAGCCCCGACACCAGAAAACCAACAATGTGGTTGTGCGCCAAGCGCAGTCTCAGATCAGCCTGGGCATCCACACAGTCTACTCAGAGTCTTTCCAAAGGTATTAATGGGTAGCTAAGGGTCTAGCTACCTTCATGCATACAGCGAAGACTCTGATCAGAACAGGCGGATGCCCAGGCTGATCTGAGTCCGCTCTGGGCACACAACCACATTGTTGGTTTTGTCGCGTTGCGGCTCAAATATGGTGCCAGAAAAAGGCAAACTAAACATTTACTCTGCATGCAAACTTCATATATACTTGATGACAGGTTTTGCATGACACCTCTCATGGTATTTTATTCTTTTCTATAGGGCATTTCTAAGGGAAATATTTTATTCAAGAAAGATATAACAGAACAGTTCAAAGGGAGTACCTACTATACACCAACTGTGAAAGGACAGCTTTTGCAACCATCTTCCAGCCAGAGAGAAGATGAGGAAGAGTTATTGTTGGAAACTGAGTTCTTCGATTTTAGTGCCCCGCGAGGACCCCCTGGCTGGTCTCAGGATGGTTCTCCTGGAGCCCCTGGGTGGAGAGGGCCACCTGCACCCATGAATATGGATGAAAACAGTAAGATTGATTTTGAATATTGTAATGCAGGAGGTGTATGATTTTGAATAGTGTAATTCAGGAGGTGTATGATTTTGAATAGTGTAATTCAGGAGGTGTATGTGATTGTTAATTTTCACGAAATTGTGCACATGGGAAGAACTGCAAAAATAAAACTTTATCATATGACGTCACATCTGAGAGTGTAATAAAGCCATGCATTAAAAACAATAATCCACTAGTGGATTAAATATTCAAATTACCCCGTAACGTTATGCGTTGACGTCCATAAAACGCCGCATTTTCTAATGGCGAAATCATGACGTTTTAGCACAAAATTTGCGAATAAAATGCAACTTTAGTGTCATATGATAAATAGAAATTTGCATTCATGCTCCTGTATTATTGAATTTATTAAACTAGTTGGTGAAAACAATAAGATGCTCGGCAGAGCCTCGCATCTTATCTTTTTCCCCAACTCGTTTAATAAATTCAATAATACATGAGCACTCATGTAAGATCCTCTATATAATGAAATGGTTATGGTTTACCAATGGAAAGGCCTCCTTCATGAACTTTGCGATTATTTTGATTCAAGTTCTAGTCTAAGGAATAGTCTATTTTAGTAAGCATTATTTTTTACAGATCGGTTTTAGCAGGGGCTTTACTTACTGCCAAATCTTATAGTTACAGAAATAATTACGGAATAAATATCTCTAAAATTTTGAACAGTTACATTTTAACAGAAAGGGAGTTTCCAAACATTGAAACAGTTCCCACTTTGGCTGACAAATTAGCTAATGGTTTATTTGTAAGTCAAAATTCAGGAATTTGACCTAGTAGAACTCTGTTTACCATAAAGATTTTAACTATTGGGACAAACAGGTCTGTGCAAACAGTGCGTACAGATCAGGCTCAGGCACTGATCAGGGTCTGCAGTGTTTGCTATTCCATCTGCATCTTTAGAATGCATTATTATAAAACCAAACTGTTTGATTTTTAGGACATAGAGGATCGTACATGAGTGTCCATTTCATAGGAAATTTATGAAACACGCCTTCAGCGAGTTTCATAAATTTCCTATGAAATGACCACGATTTTTAGGACATAGAGGATCTTACACGAGTGGTCATTTCATAGGAAATTTATAAAACGAGTCTTCGGCGAGTTTCATAAATTTCCTATGAAATGACCACTCATGTAAGATTCTGTTTATCATATGACCCTTTAAAACGAGATTTTATTAAAGGCCTTCAAACTGAAGATCATTTTACTAAGAAAACACATTGTTGACATGGACGTTGTCAGTGACGTTACATGTACACGCCAAAGTGTTATTACACGTGTGGTCATATGATTTTTATGACACGACATTATCCACTGAATAACAGTGACGTCATATGATAAAAATAAATTAATTGTTTTAGATGTCCCAATTTATAGCCTGCATGAACACAAGTACTGGTAGTGTTGTTGTTGTAACCTTTGCATCGGCATCATTGTCCACACTGGATGTTTTGGATAAAATGTTTTTATGTTGTTGGCAAGGTGCTGTCAGGCATGCTGTACTATATGTGTACAGATCTTGTTCAGTTTTTATGGTACTCAGAAATGAGCCATGTCATGTGACTTCAACAATGTGGCAAGTTTGTCATGTGATATTCAGATCATCCATCTCATTCATACTGGTAACCAGAGACCTCACTTTGGCTGTATGGCATGGGTCACTCCCATAGATGGTTGATGTGACAAGCGAAGGCTCTGATCAGACTGCACTTGTGTGCAGTCTGATCAGAGCCTTTCCTTGTCACCAATGCCACATTAAACATGGAATTAAATTACTTGAGAATAATTATTTGTTTGAGAAAATCTAAAGTTCCTGTTGAAAGAATTTTAGATAGTAATGTCATTGAAAAATTGGCAGAGCATCCCATACATTGTTTGCCATGCTCTGGCACCAATGACATCATATATATGTTACCTTAACAGTCAAGTCAGAGTGACATTATCTAGACGTCATTCTGACAAGGTACTAACTATGTGCAACATTTGGTAACAGATCTATGGCGTCATTTCACTTGAAATTTGGGAGGCGCATGGTACTGCATGCCATGCTCCTTTTGAATTATAAGTGAGATGCTACCTGAAATTCATACAATTGAAAAGTGTGTTTTTTAAGCCTGTAATGCATTCTTAAATAATATAATTCTCTGTTATTGTTGGAATTTACATGATGTGGCTCAATTATTTTGTTCTAATATTATCTGTCATTATACCTGTTACGGGAACCATTGCAGATATAGATTCCAACCAAGATGATGATTTTGGCTTTGCTGAAGAAGAAGAGCCAAGTTTGTGGTATTTTCCACTCAAGCTGCATGTGACAGAAGAAATGTTTCCAAAGATTCGAGTTCTTCTCTACTTTATAACTGACTCTGGAGAAATGGTGGCAGACACCCATGAATTTAATGTGGAGCCTTGTATTGGGAATGACGTATGTTGACAAAAAGAATAAAAACTACATAGGCAAAATGGTTTACTCTCTGGTCTGATAATCCTGGGTCATGAGTTTAAGTCTGCCCAAACTAAGGTTTTGAGTCTTCTTTAGTCTTGGATTATGTCATCCCTATTGTCTTTCTTTTACTTAAAAGCGAAATTTGAGCACAACTAATACTTTACAAAAATCGAATAACATTGTCATATTTTGGCTAACTATTTGTAGAAGTTTTTTTAGATATCTAGATTGGAATGGACTATGGTGATGTGAACATTTTATTGTTCATTTTCATGCATCTTAACATTAAGGCTTACAGATTGAATTGATATAAGTTTTTCTCTTGTCTATCAGTGTGTATTATTAACTGACAGTTCTTGATTTAAAGCAAAAACAAATGTATGTTTGCAGTTTCCCTTTCATTTGTTTCATTTTAAGATCTGGCTTCGAGGTTATAAAACTTGAGAATAATCTCAAACTCAAAATAAAGCACACTGATTGGCTGCTTCCGAGCATGTGCTCGGAAGCAGCCAATCAGTGTGCTTTATTTTGAGTTTGAGAATGTACTCAAGTTTTATAACCTCGGGGCCTGGTCATGTTGGTGTAGGCATGAACACTTTCGTGTGGGTTCAAATCGAGCTCAGTATATGCTTCTCTGACCTTAGCATACTGTTTCATCTTTCTCATGATACCCATTTTTCCACTGTTCCAAAATAAGTGAAGTTCTTTTAAAAGGACCATAAATCCATAATTTTGTTTTCAGGTTGAAATGAAATTTGCTAAGAAAAGTGCTAGTCCAGGCAAAAATGTAACTCTATCATTATCTGCTCTGCCTGGCTCCCTTTGCTCTCTAACTATGGTTGATAAGAGTGTGTACCTGCATGGGGGAACCAGCTTGCTGCAGACGTCAAGTATAATGAAGAAACTGGAGTCGTATGATTTGTCGTCTGATTTCATCATGGACTGGCAGTATTGTTCGGCTACCTCAGATTTGCCGCCAATACTTACTCCTGTTGGTAAGATTCTGAGCTCTGAATTTACCCCTTATTACCTAGTGGACCCATCTACCTAAAGTTTAGATAGGTCCATTTCATGTAATGAGGGGTGTCAGATTTTCTCTTAATTTATACATGTAATTTTCTTTGTCAGAAATTCATGTTTTGATTCAAACAGTGTAGACCCTGATCAGATGCTGCAGTCTGCAGCATCTGATCTGTGTCTACACTGTCTGAATCTCCTTTTATAGGATGCTAGGCATTTAATGGGTTAATATTGATTTTCCTGGCTAGTCTGAGGCAGTTTAATGAGGGGCTATAGCATACATTTTCGTGTACAATACATTTAAAGATATAACAACTCGGCAAATAACAACTGGGCCTAGATCACCATTTATTTAAAGTATAAACATAATTATACCAAATTTAGTGCGACCGATGCACATTTCTCTATTTAACTTCTACAGTGTCACTAAACCCCAAAAGTTTGAAAGAAAAAAGGTGATGGGCAGGTCTCGGCAGGTAATGAGCACCCCTTACTTATGGATTCTGTGAGACACAGTAGCTGCAGACATCAGGTTAAAGACACCTACATACATGTATTAACTCGCGAGCACGTGTCCCACACCAAGCCATCTCAGCCCCTGTGTCCTGAGAAACGAGACAGACAAGGGCATCAAGAAGGAGATGACTGATGCAGCAAGAATCTACAAAACGCCAAAATAATCTGACAGAATGGAAGCCAAACTCCACTAAAGTTTTGTCACTATGACAAGTCTGTCTTAGTTTTAGAAAAGTGTAGAAACTTTACCTGTTACAAGTTAATAAGGTTACTGTAAGTCAGTTTTTGTCTCGCCTGCGCAGCAGAGGCGAGACTAATGTATTGCTTTTCTGGTGTCGTCGGCGGCGTAAACTTTGTCGATGTTTCGCATTTAGGTCATAAGCGCTGACAGGCGAGACACCGCATTCCGCGGAATTCTTGTTAAGTAGTGACCCTATTGCTAAAGAACTAGAATCCAGGATAGAGCACCTAAATAGTTTTAGTTGACTTTTTGTCAGTCATCAATCAGGTTTTACAAATCTCAAGATAAAGTACAAAACTTTGGCCCGATCCCCAACATTTGTTTAGAAATATCTTGATTCATCTGTTTTAGGACCCCCTTTGTCTCCTGGGACAAAACCAGACACCCTAGAAGATTGGTACAGCCCCTCGGGACAATTCAGAAAGAAGAGAACAATTAGACAGTTCTACAGCAATATGTATGACTCTCTGCTAGCTTTTAAGGTAACTTACAGGGCCCAGATGTTGTAAGCATTATTTTCCAGCATTACAATGGCTGTGATTTTTCGTACAGTGCATTTGAAAATTTAACATCTTGTTAACTAATAACATTGAACAAAAGGGTCCAACATGACCGGGGCTGCAAATTATCAAAAAATGTTTTACTAAAACTACAAGTACAAACTAGGAAATTACCATACACACCTGAAATAATTGATACTTTTGAATTTAAGAGGATAACAGGATATTTGGCTTTTGACTTGAAAATTAAGTTTGCTAGGAAATAGTAATGCATGTATCATTTTAATATAATTTTCATGGAATCATAGATGGTATATTACAGTACTTTATATTCCCATATTATGTGTGACACAATAAGCACAAGAATACTCTAATGACACTTGTCAGTATTACTAAACATTGATGTCCATTATGATGTCGCATCATACAGTGAATTTGCTTATTAGATTGAAATGTTGGACTGTATGAGGAGAAAAAGGTTCATTATTTTATGTGCAAAGGCACAGTCAGCCTAGACCTTTTACAGTCTGAGCAGAGCATTACCTGTTTGTACAAGTTGTAGAATTCAAGTGAGTTGCCTTGAAGCCCCAGAAGCTCAGTGATTTAAGGGCAGGTCCGCTAAGCTACTGGTCCAGGTTCAAGTGCCACTAGAGGCGAAACTCTTTTCAACTGTAAACAGTGTTTCATTGGACACTCCTTATCACTATTAGCCTGATATTACAGAAATACTGTTGAAAGGGCTTTAAAATTGCAGTTCATCCACTCAGTTTAAGGGAATTTCTATCATGAAAAGTGAAGACTCAGATCAGCCTGCACAGATGTGCAGGCTGATCTGAGTCTTCACTTTTGCACATTTTCTAAGGCACCTTTTTACACTGCATTACTCATGAAATTCTAAAAATTGGAGCACCTAAAATAATTAAAAAAAAAGGAACAGGTTGGTGTTAAAATGCAGTAATGCATCCAAAAGATGGAAAGGGAATAGCAAACAGTGTAGACCCTTATCAGATGCTCCTTTCCCAGTACTTAGAATTAATATTTATATGATATTCCTATTATATAGGTTGCTGGACTTGTAGCTATGACAGATCTAGATTTACAGACCAGGCCATGCTTGCATAATGGGGAGTATTTGGGTCCTCCCATCCTGCCTGGAGACCCCAGGGGCCCCATACCTGGACAGGGGATACCAAATCAGGCTCTGGATTTTACAGAGGGTATGTATCATAATAATGACCCTCTGTGGACATGTATGTTTCAGGGCTGATCCTGCCAGGTGTTGGTGGCAGGTCTGCATTAACATATGAGCCGCGACATGATAAAACCAGCAAAGTGGCATGTGCCCCCAGCGAAGACTCAGATCAGCCTGGGCAACCGCCCAGTCTGATCAGACTCTTAGCTAAATGCTTAAAGGGTAGCTAAGGGTCTAAGCTACCTCCAGGCGGACAGCGAAGACTGATCAGACTTGGCGGGTGCGCAGGCTGATCTGAGTCTTTGCTGACCGCACAACCACTTTGTTGGTTTTCTCATGTCGCGGCTAATATATACTGAACAAAAAAAGAAACGTTACATGCACATTCAATGCACGTTGTCTTTGAACTGAATTAAGACTTTTCCAATTTTATTTTATATGTAACTGCCAAAAAGTATCCGTATTTAAGAAAATGAATATCACAACATAAGCTGCGAGATTAATGCCTCCAGATCAGTTTGATTCAATGAGGGGTCAGAATTTGAAATTGCTATTTTAAGGTGCCTTTTGAAGACCCATGTTTCATTCAAGTTGTCAGCCCATGTGAGCAAGTCACTTCTGAGAGGTTTATCAGGCATTAGTTTTTACGAAAACGGTCCCATCGCCGCTTCCAAAGAGTTACTTAGTGAAGCACAAGGCTTGGAATATAGCTTTTCATGACACTTGACTCTGACTTTCATGCTATGCACTGAAACTCCCATAGACAAAACAAGGTGATATACCACGAACAATTAACCAGTTTGATCAAACTTTTTCATCATGAACCATTGTCTGGAGAAGCTGGAATAAGATTCATGAATTAAACTTTAACATTTTATTAAAACGTACTGGTAAATCGGAGTAAATGATTTGCTATACTTTTAACTGCAAGGGAGACAATTTCAAAGACACATTATCTTTAACATCTTATTTCTTTGAGCTGCTGGTTAAGTGTCATACGGTTCGAAGGGTTTATTATTGGCAGTTACAAGGCAAATCCGAAAGTGTAAAAATTTAAGCGCTTGCGCATGCGCATGGAGCGTCTCACATTGTCAGTGGTATTTTCAGTAAAAGTGGAATAATTCTGTAACAATTTATGCAAATCGCAAACCGATTAGTTCATAGGGCTGTCTGACGTCTGACACGGGGGAGAATAACGTAGCATTATTCGAAAATAGTGTTCTATAGCTTAAAATTCATGAATTATCTATGTAACGTTTCTTTTTTTGTTCAGTATATAATCTCTTGAAGCGGCAGTTGGAGTTTCACCAATCTTAGATGGGTTTACGGATCTCTTGAAGGGGCAGTTGGAGTTTCACCAATCTTAGATGGGTATACGAATCTCTTGAAGTGGCAGTTGGAGTTTCACCAGTCTTAGATGGGTATACGAATCTCTTGAAGCGGCAGTTGGAGTTTCACCAATCTTAGATGGATATATGAATCAGCCAAAGAGCTAATCAAAAGTTGATGAGCTTGACCTTATTTTCAAGGTCACATGATGGCTACCAATGTTACAATGTACCTATAAATAGCTTTTTTGCATGATATCTCTGTAAACAATAAATGGATTTTCATCTATAGAATAAGCCAAAGACATGGTTGGTTAGGTATTGGTGGGTGATCTTGGCCTTCATTTAAAGGCTGACATGCCAGCAGAGCATGAGTTTTGGAAAATGACACTGAGGGGAATGCTTTGATTAGACATGTGTGTTCCCTGAAAAACTTTTCTAGTTTCCCTAAATATTCTAATATGATGACCATTACTACAACCAAAGAGTACATTCTTTCCTTTAGCTGCAGCCATTGAAGAACGGCTTCACCGGTTTTGGTGACCTTGACTCCATTTTCTGGGTCAGAGGAGGACTTGAACTGATAACTTTCTTTTTCAAACAAGTTGTCTGCATGCTGGATTCTGAAGGTATCAACATACTTTGACTAAATTTGATAGACTATTTAATTAGGAAGGGCCAGTGAGTTTACCAGTGAAACGAATACAGTGGTCACCTCTATTACAGGATCACCTGTCTTAAGCAGCCACCTTTTCTAGGTTCCTTGAACCAAAATCCAGTGCAAATGAACCTGTATTAAGGGGTCACCTGTCTTAAGCAGCCACTTTTTATCCCCCGCCGAAGGCGGAGGGATATAGTTTTCTCCATGTCCGTCCGTCCGTCTGTCTGTCTGTCCTTCTGTCTGTCCTTCCGTCCGTCCGGAGCCATAACTACGTAACCACTGGACAGAATTTCATGAAACTTAAAATAAATATATCACTATAACGCGCTGATGCATGTGAAGTTTCATCAGACTGGCTTCAGTAATGCATGAGTTATTGCCCTTTAATGGACTTAAAATTAATAAAATGAGTCATAACTAAGTAACCAAATATCAAAACTTCATGAAACTTAAACTGAAATGTATCACTATAACACGGTAATGCACATAAAGTTTCATCAGAAGGGTGTCAGTAGTGCATGAGTTATTGCCCTTTATTATCCTTTAAAATTAATAAAATGAGTCATTCATAACTAAGTAACCAATAAATAGAATTTCATGAAACTTAAAATAATTAGGTACTGTCATGACACAGCAGTGCACATTAAGTTTTGTCATAATTGCTGCATTAATGCATGATTTAATGCCCCTGAATGGATTTAAAATCCACAAACTAGCCATAACTTAGGTATCGGTGAACAAAATTTCTTGAAACTGAATAAAAAATGTATCATCATTTTGCAGTGATGCTGAGACAAGTGTAACAGCTTCAGCTCATATCTCACTTATCCCAGGGTTATTGCCCTTGATTTTATTTACAATCCACAAGTTCAGCCGTAACTAAGTAATCAGTGAATGAAATTTTATGTAACTTATAATAAACCATAAACAAATCAGGGCCACTTCAACGGGGGATATAAATTCACCGAATTTGCTTGTTGTCCTTCCCTTGGGTGGCCCCTTAAGACAGGTTTCACTGTACTTCAGTAAAACTGCTTAGTTTTGGGACAGATAGATCTGAGCAATGAGCAAACAGTGCAGACCCAGATTAGACTGCTTCTAAAGGAGCATTAGAGCCCTTACTGTTTGGGAATGCCATCTGCATCATTTGGACACATTTCTGCATTCTGAACCAAACTGATCCTTTTTTTAAGACAATTATTGTCCCCCGTCATAGTCAACAGGGTTGCTAGTAATGGGTTCCATCTATCACTAGACAAATCTTGTAGATCCATCCATCCGTCTGTCCATCCAGCGGTAGACAGGTCTTGTGTCCTCAACACTTCCCTCAGTTTTCATCTGATTTTCACAAAAAATTCAGAATATTATCACAACTTGTGAATCATATTTTGTCAAGGGCACGATCAAGCCCTTTTTGTCAAGAGATATTGCCTTTGTTTGTAAATCTGTGGTCAAATCTTGTATCCCAAACTCCTTCTTCAGTTTCCAACCAATTTTCGTAAAACTTTCAGGATATATTGTTATCACCAGTTTTAATCATTCATATTACATTGGGGTCATGATTGGCCCTTTTTGTCAGAGTTTCAGCTCTTGATCTGTCCTTCAACTTGTATCTCATAGTAATAATGCCCCAGTCAGATTTCAGTCCATATCTATGAAATTTACCAGAAGTTGGTTATATGATCAGATATTGTCAGAAGTATAGCTTTTGATCAACATTTGACTTGCAGCCATGTGAGCACAGGGGCATCATCTGTGTCTTACAGGCACAATTTTCTAGTTGAGAAATCAGCAAAAATACCCCTGAATTCACATGAAAACTCAGCTTACCTGAACTACTCTTGATGCACCATTGTGTATATACTGGTTTCCTACTATGTTTTAGAACCAGATAATGATGATGATGAGCCAGCAACCAGCACCAGAGATTACTTCCCAGAAACATGGCTTTGGGACCTTGTTGAAATACCGTAAGTCATTTGGCCCTGAGCAAGGAAAACAAAGTTTCAGACCGACAGTCAGTAAAAACCTAGACCATGTACAGTGGACCCTCTTTACAAGGACAGCATTAGTTTTCAAACACTTTGCTGTTAAACTGAATTTGCTCTTGTAAAGAATACATAATGAGAACAATATAGCCATTCAGTGCACATCAAAATGACAAAATAAAGAATTTAGCTGTTGTGGTGAGTGCCGTTATAAAGAGGGTTGACTGTACATGTACATTGTCAAGGGGATCTTCACTATTCCCTACATCAGTTCTCCAAGATCCTTTCAGTATAGACCTGCAAGACAAAGTGTTCCACAATTCTTGTGTTGGACATGTATATGCAAGCTGATGGTTGCTCTGATCAGAATGTACCAATGTGCAGACATTCTGAATGTTTAATGCTTGAAAGTGAGCTTGGGTACCTCTAGATATAATCTGGAGTTTAAGATGAATTGGATTCTAGAGGAGCAAATCCTTTTTAAAAAGGATTTGCTCCTCTAGAATCCAATTCATCTTAATGAGAATGAGACAAAACTGAAAATGGCAGAGTTGCTTCCATGGAGAGTGTACACATTCATCTTAAAATGCAGGTACTCTGTATTTCCCATCAGATCTCAATTAGAGAGATGCTTGTAGTAAGGGCCCAGTACATTTTGTCATATGAGTCTTGACATGACAAAACCAGCACAGCATCATTGGGCCACACAAAGACTTGGATTAGCCTGGGTATCCCCTCAGTCTGATCAGAGTCTTTGCTGTTGGCATGGAGGTAGCTTAGACTCTTAGCTACTCTTAAAGTGCACAGAAAAGATTCTGATCAGACAAATTGTTTGCCATGGTAAAAATGGCAGGAATTTTTTTTTAAATAAATGCATGGAAAATCACAAAACCATCGTTCTTTTTGCCTTGTATATCATGTATCATTTCATAAAAAAACCAGAACAGAATGGCTTTGATGCTGTTACAACCATGCTTATCCCAGGGCAGCAACACAATGTCAGGTAATGTCATGTAAAGAAGTCATGGCCTTGAATGTGAATAAACAAACCTTAAACACTGTTCAAAAAGCATAAGGATTCCATGATTTGATCACAGATTTTGTTCCATTCTAACATGGCTTTAAACAGTTATGGAAATAGGTATATATATGCAAGAATTAGTGTTTGTTATAATAAAAACAGTCATGAATGGTATCATTTATCAAAATTGAGAAACTTTGTTACCCTAAGGTGCTTAATATTTGGACACATAAAAACCATGTATTTGCCATTTGGAACAAATGCAAAATTAATGGTTTTAGGTGTTCAAATACTTGGGCTGATTTATGTGTTTAAATAGCCTTTGTGAAATGATATTAATTTCATGTATACTTTTAAAAGCCACTTTTAAGTTCAGGCTTCAAGAAGGGAGATGGTGCCATCCTAGCTACTCTAAAAGTGTTCTTTTATTGTAACAGATCGAATGGCCATATCTCAGTCAACAAAACCCTGCCAGACACTGTCACTCAGTGGATGGGCAACACCTACTGTTCCAGCCCAGCCAATGGAATTGGAGTATCAGAGATAACGACCTTGACCTCATTCCAGCCATTCTTCTTGTCTGTCAGTGTACCATATTCTGTGGTCAGAGGGGAGGAGGTGACTCTGGTAGTCACTGTGTTTAACTATCTCCCCCATTGTACTGCTGTAAGTATATACATGCCTGAGCCTGGTTGTTCGAAACTAACAGTGTCGTTAGTTAGGGAGATGTTACTTTTTTAAATGTTTTTTTACACAAAAATACTGCCATATGCTGCTGAAAGAAATGTGAGGCAAAAGCTCCTCATCTTTTTTCTCAACAAAAAATATTAGCACACTTGATTTTATGTGTACTAGAACACTTAACGGATCCTTCTTTAGTGACTTTGTTAAACCTAACGATTGTTAAGTTAACAATACTTTCAGTGCCTTGGCCCTGGTAAACATGCAATTTGATACTCACCTGGAAATTAAAAATTAGTCTCTGCAAATGGATAGACAATATATGAGCTGCGACATGGCAAAACCAACAAAGTGGCATGTGCTCCCAGCGAAGACTCAGTTCAGCCCGGGCATCCGCCCAGTCTGATCAGAGTCTTTGCTGTCCGCATGGAGTTAGCTTAGATCCTTAGCTACTCTTTAAGTGCACAGCGAAGAATCTGATCAGGCTGGGCAGATGCCCTGGCTGATCTGAGTCTTCACTGGGCACACATGCCACTTTGTTGGTTTTGTCGTATGGAGGCTCAATTATAATAATGTTGTTTATTCATCTGTATTTAAAGCTGTTAGTACAAAGATTTCCACTTTGCAAAAGATAAGCTTGTGGAGTTAACCTAAATTATAATCATCCATGAATGCCAGATGGTACTAAAGGCCACTTTTTGAAATAGTGGGCTTAGCATATTCATGCATTCAGACAGTCATTTCATATCATGAAACTGAAATGAGCCGCGACACGACAAAACCAACAAAAAGACGTGCGCCCAGCGAAGACTTAGTTCAGCCTGGGCATCCGCCCAGTCTGATAAGAGTCTTTGCTGTCCACATGGAGCTAGCTTAGACCCTCAGTTATCCTTTAAGTGAAAGCAAAGCAAAGACTCTGATCAGACTGGGCGGATGCCCAGGCAGACCTGAGTCTTAACTGGGCGCAGATGCCACTTTTTTTGTTTTCTCTTGTCGTGGCTCATATATAATTTCTTTGTTTCCTTTAACAGCTGGAAGTTTCACTATTTGAGAGCACTGATTTTGAAATGTTAGCAGCTGAGGAAGAGAGAAAGCCTAGCTTCTGTATTTGTTCACAGCAGTCAAAGTCTGCCTCCTTCAAAATCAGACCAGTTGTTCTGGGCACTATTAATATCACTGCTTCTGTAGGTATACAATAGTGCACTTTTGTTTCTTTTTCCCAAGATGGGAGATAGTGGGATTACCCAGGCAAATTTGGAAATTCCTAATTACCTGCAAGGTGGTTCTTACAAGTACCTAGAACATAAAATGGGATTATCTGTCATTCTGATCCAGTATAAACACAGTGACACACACAATCAGTAACTTTTTGTATGGCAGTAAATCTTAATACTTTAGATTAATATTCTAGTGCTAATCTCAGCACATTTTGATTGTTTTAAAGTAAATGGAAACATCTTTTGCACATTAATAAGTCCCTTGAACCTAAAACTTGTAGATACTTGAAGGCAGTTTCAAACATATTATTCAAATATGAATGACCTAGTTGAACTTATCTTGTCATATTTACTTACTGTGTAAACTGCAAAAATTAGTTGGTGTAGTTTGTGATTGATGCGAGACAAAATAAAAATGATGCCAGACTTCAGGCTCTATATAAAGTTTATGAATGATTCCCTTAAAGAGTAAGGGCTTAATGTTAAGTTCTGACTGATTTATCAGAGTTTACATATTGATAAATCCACAAAAATAAACTTCATAATGGTCATAAAAATGGTATCAGAATGCTAATATTTATGTTTTTAGGCATTTCTAAGAGAGCACAGAGCAAAGTGTAGAAGCATAGTACCGCCAAGAGGCTACAGACATAAACAAAGTACAGACACTGTGGTGAGGCAGCTCATGGTTCAGGTCAGAAATTCTTTTGCATTGAGATTAACATGTACATTGTCCTGATGGCTTATTGCCTATAGGTAATGTAAAACTTCTTAAAATTGGGACAGCTAAAATAATTACCATGACTGTCCTAAAAGTTGAACAGTTTAGTTTTTCATTGCAACGAAGCATCTAATACATGTAGATGCAGATGAAATGTCAGACAGTATAGACCCTGATCAGACTGCTCCTTCAGGAGCAGTCTGATGTTGGTCTGCAGCCAGGCCGCGTAACTCAGTCAGTAGGGCACCTGACTCATAAGTCAGAGGTCCTGGGTTCGATACCCGGTCTGGCACCATACTTTCGTTTCTCCTTCCGCTGATTCAAGAAGGGCAGTTCTCAGTTACTGGCGAAAGTATGTGCACTCAGTACTGGTTAACTGCTTAGGAGGTCTAAGCCTGCCCAGGAATAGTGTGGTTAGGTTAACTGACCGTCCCGACATGACCATAGCTGTTTACCATGGACTTAAAGCAACAAATCAATCAATCAGTCAGTGATCTTGGTCTGCACTGTTTGCTTATACCTATCTGACTTAATATTTAGAATTTTGATGATATCATAGTTTATGTGTATGTGATAGTTAGACTGTGGTTAAATGTTTAAGATAGGTTCACTTCTTGCTCGGCCACATGTGATCTTAGCTTGTACTTGGTAGGATGGTGCATACCTTTGAGCTGAAGCTGTATGGCAGAATCCTGCCTGCAGCCATGGCCTGTATTATTTGCATCAATAGTGTATGGGTCCAGAATAACACAAGATGCTTTCATCAGGTATGATCCAGAGATCAGGTATTTTCACGAGACATTTATTAGATGCCATTAATCTGTTATAATATCCATTTCTAATTTATTGATTTGAATCAAGAAATAATTTTTCCTTACCCGTAAATTATCACAGATTAACACTCCTGTTGGAGGGCAGATCAGGAAATATTAACTCACGACAGCCGCAGATTAGCACATGTTGTTGGAGGGCAGGTCACAAAATATTAATTCACTATGGCTGCAGAGTGAATTAATATTTGTATCTGAACGACAACACATGTTGATTTGCGATAATTTACCAGTAAGGAAAAATTATTTCGAATCTAACATTGTACACAATCAAATTGCATGGTTATTGTGACGTTTTCTAATGGACTCTTTGGAGGCGGATGTCACCAGGATTTAAACGCTTACATCCAATGTCATTAAGGCACGAAATGTGCATGCCGAGCATAAACAACGTGATTTATCACAAACTTTCACATGACGGCACTTCCTATAGGCCCAGTGGGGAAAACATTAACGTCATGTTAGAATGTCAGGTAAAAAATGTGAGACTGTTATGCCTAGCATTTTGCTTGTCACAAGTCTCATTTCTCTGGTTCTTGCCTTTACAAGGTTTTTAGTCCTATGATGTATGTTAATTGATGCACCTGAAGCTAGAACTCAGACATAGCCTAGTTTAAGGGATTGTCATATGGATTAAGCAAACCCCAGTACGTTGATTTGGCTTTCTGTATCGGTTGGCCAGAAAATAGACTGTTCAAAGAGAGTATCATCAAGCCCGACTTTTTCCCTCATTGCATAGTGATCTTCTGATAAAGGAACTCACTTGATATCACAATTTATTATGTTTTTCCACAGGCTGAAGGAATTGAGGAAGAGATAACAGATACCCATTATATCTGTCCACAAGGTAAGGTATCGGAAAAAATTATATTCATGACACCTTTGCATGTTGCTGTAAATTTTAGAGCACCTTTTCAAATGCAGAAGTGTTTCCTCTATACACAGTAGTTTGAGTATACATTAGCATCAGTGTTAGGTTCCTGAACAGTGTCAGTGATCACAGATTAATGTATGTCATGTTAACAGTTGTGTTTAACCCATTTTTTACTGGAAAACCCAAAAGGGGTATTGTCCAAAATAGGGCTGGGATGGGTAGCAGAGTCCATATTACCTGTGGGTATCTGGGTACCCGTAACCATAGCACTTTGAGCATATCCACAGCTAGTAAATATATTTTTAGATCAAATAATAAAGTTAGGTAGCTATTGAAATAGGGCAACCAATGTTGATTCAACATTGAATCAATGTTGATTCAACATAATGGCATTGAATCAACGTTGATTTGATGTTGAATCAACGCAGTGTGCCTGATGTGGTTCGGGTAACGGGTAGTAAATTTATACCTGGGTAACTGGTCTACCCGACCCGACCGGACCCGACCCGAACTCGGGTACCCGGGTACTCAGGTACCCGGGTACTCGTCCCAGCCCTAGTCAAAAAGTGCAGAGCCAGATCAGATGGCGCATAATAGGGCATTTGATCTGGGTCTCCACTATTTTGCAAATTATTTAGCCATTTTCCAACTAAAATATCTTAATATAACCTAACACCCCTCAAATTGAAAATGTGCTCTTCCAATATATATGTCAGAAGAGTTCATTAGTATAAAATGGGTTAACTTCCTTTGCCCCATTTACAGTCAAACACTCATTAGACATGCTTTATTTTCTTCTGGCAATTCTTGCTCTGAAATTTAAATATCTTGAGTTTACTACCTGGAGTTGTGTCAGTTTCAAAGTGGAAATGCAGACAATGTAGAACCTGAACAGACTGCTGCTCAGGATCTACACTGTGTGCTCAGATGCTTATGCTCCAATGTGAAGGTTCGTTATGTAAGTTTGTTTTGAATTTGGTAGTAATCAAGCTTTTAAAATTCAGCATTTTTCCTACCCTTCTACAAATATAGGTGATTTTATATGAAAAGAAGCTTGTTTTAAAGGTTTACACTGTCTCATTATTCTTGCAGATTTTGAAAATATCTACAAGAGGACCATAGAACCTGATATTAATACAGATAATATAGTGCCTGATTCCCTTCGAGGTTGGATTAGTGTTATTGGTGAGTCTGTAACCAGGAGTCGGAGTCTAAGGCCCAATTTCATGTCACATTTAGTACACGGGTTAGCATTTGGAATACCAAAATTTTACATTGCACCTTACGGTAAAATACATTAAAACATGTCATAGTGGCCACCTCTATTAAGCAAGCAACCTGTTGTAAGCAAGCAGGTATTCAGTTCCTAATGCAGACAAATACATTGAAATGTACCTGTATTAAGCAAGCACCTGTCTTAAGCAAGCCGATTTTGATTATCCCTTCGGTGCTTGCCTAATACAGTTCGGACGGTAGACCACAGACTTGCAAATCTGAGTTATAACTGACATGAAATCAGGCCTAGGAGTCGGGGGTACACCTCCAAGGGAAATAGTTGTCTCTCATCTTAGAGAGGGGCTATATTTGCTCTCTGTTAGAGGAGTTTGATTTAGAGAGGCAATTCACCAACCAGTGAAGCTAACAATATCACATTAATCTTATTAAACACCCTGAGGGCATTGCATTTTGCCAAGTGGGTGAGGGTGGGTGGGGGGTGAGGGGCACTATTTAGAGCCTAAAGTGTAGTAAATCAGCCACTGCTAAAATACCTCTAAGAAATAATTTCTTATAAAGGTGATGGTTATACTTTCAGAGGAAGCAAGTCTGCAAGTTTTTTGCCTCCCTTCTCAGTAGGGGTCAACTTTTAAAGGAAAGATTTGCTCCCCTAGGAGCAAATAGGGGAGCAAATTCTCTCCTTTAAGAGTTGACCCTATTTAAAAGAGCTACCTTATCCATAGAAGCAAACAGGAATTCATGCAAGTTAATGTAACAGCATGTTTGGAAAAGAGTTAGGGGGCACATATTAGAGCAGCGGCATTTATGAGGATTAATACCGTATTTAGTTGAGTTGTTCTCTTGTAAAAATGGCCAACAACTATGGCAGTGTTACCATATCCCTTAATTTGTTGAATGTCGTATACTTTTAAGTTATTTTTAAGTTTTTTCAGTAAAAGTGAAGTCTGACAGTTACACACAAAGTTGATTAACCAGCAGAAAACAACAAACAAAAGCCTTAGTTACACTCTTCAATGATCCTGATCATTGCAGACCTTCAGTTTGGTTTTCCTGTTTATTGCATCCAGCAAAGGCATGCTACGTGTATTTTCATTCAGCTTAATACATGTAGTTAAATATTTATAAATCAATATTTTATCTTTTCAAGGGGATGTTATGGGCCCCTCCCTCACAGGACTAGAGAAGCTTGTAGCCCTTCCTACAGGATGTGGGGAACAGAACATGGTACGACTGGCCCCTAATATTGCCGTGCTGAAGTACCTTACAGACACAAATCAGCTAACATCTGATTTAGAAGCCAAACTTCTGGATCATGTTTACCAAGGTAATATACTATGCAAAATATATTTAGCAAATTTTTATGTTTTGCAATTTTTTTCATTTCTGAAGTGCAACATTGAGCGAAATTAAATTGAATTGAAAGGACCCGTATTTGGGGCTTAAGATACCATGGGATAACAGAAGCCATCTTTAAAAACGATATTGGGGAAAAGCGATTAGTGCGATAGGGGTCATTAGCCGAAATTCGCACCCATTAAAAAGCAACATAAAAATGGTAAGCATGTGATTTTTTTGTACGGTATTTCTCAACATGTGGCTCAGTTTTCTTGTCAAAGCTACTGATTGTGTAAAAGATTTGGTTAAGCTTAACAACTGACGAATCTTAGCATGCGCCATTGACGTTAAAATGTGTTAATTCGGTCCAGTGTGCAATGATTCACGAGTGTTCAGTTCAATACAGAATCACTACCCGAGAAAAAACAATAGGCTAAAATTAAAGGTCACACTATGATTAATTTAACTATAAAGTTTCTTCATTGAAGTATGATGTAACTGTGAGAAAATGATGACGTTAGTCTGGGACTTTTGACTGATGCTCAGTAACCGGGAAGAATTTTCTTTCTGAATGGTTTACATTATCATATTGGTAGCTACCAAACAATCATACACTCAAAAGGAATTCAAGAAATACCGATTAGAAGTAAGTTTTTATAACGATAACGTAAAAACAAGGGAAAACGTCAAATTTTCGAACTTTGTAAACCTCATGCTCGTAGCATATTCAAATGTTTTAGAGCGTTTTCCTTTATTTTAACAGCAAACCAGCCGCCTCAATGTGGTTGTGGCTTTTGTACATGATCATAAATGTCGTTCAAATACAATGGTCATAAAAACTGACGTCACGATAGTTCAAACGCTACAACTGAGCAATCTTGATTCTTTTACCTGCCAGTCCATATCAAATGATCGGCCTTTATATCTTTATGCAGTAAAGTGACAATAAAATCCTAATATGGTGGATCTGACACATACAAAAAAATTGCTATATTTATTGTGCATAGTATAGATTTGTTTTGCCTACAACTGCCAGAAAGCCAGACATAGTTATTGCTTTTCTGGGGTGGGGGCTACCTTTAGCTCAGTGACTAGTGTAGGCACCTCTTTATGACAATGTGCAGGGAGTCATTCCCTTAACCAATCTAGGGAAGCTTAGGGAAACTGTTAATTTTTCAAAAGTATGTAGAGATTCTCTGCTTCCCTTACCCTATTTACCTACACTGGAGATGGGTCCTAGATTAGGACGATGTTTCCCTTCATAAAAATGGTGGAAAATGTGGAGGTGTGTCCCTTCACCTAAAATCAGATTATGAGAATTTTTTAAGGTGTTTGAGATTTGGGTAGAATAATCTGATGCAAGAGTAGCTGTCTGGCAGTAACTAGAGTTGCCAAATTACCATATAAAAGATGGGAAACAGATGACTCTGGCCAAGCTGAAAGTACCAAGATCAATTTTTTCCTTGAAATTAAGAATTAATATTAACATGAGATTGACCCATATGTCACTTATTTTACCGCTGATAAACTGTGTATATGGGGGGTATATTATTTTGACTATGTCCATTCAAAACAATGTGTTCTTTGATTTCTTTCAAATTTAGTCAGTAGATGTACCATAAGAAAAGAGTTGATACTTATTTTCCAGTCAGGTTTCCTGGGTTTGGATTTTGGGGCTTGGTTATGCCCTGTTGTAGGTAGGTCCTAGACCTTTAGATAGATTTTTTTCAAGTTAAATATGTTATTATTCCTTTGTATGAAGATAGTGTTTTAAGTTCAAGTCCTTGTTGCCTGAGTTAGGCCTCTTTATTTTGATGTTTGTTGTTGTTGTTATTTTTCCCCAAAATTATCACAGCCCTCTCCCAACCCCCCACACCTATTATCTGGAGCTCTGACATACATTCCTCTTACCTTTATTTCACTTCTCAATTTTAGGATACCAACAACAGCTGAAATTCTTGCGTGATGATGGAGCATACAGTGCCTTTGGAACTGCGGATGATTATGGCTCTACCTGGCTGAGCGCCTTTGTGTTCAAGACTTTCAGACAAGCTCTAGACTTTATTTACGTGGACAGAAAACAGATTCAGACAAGAACCTGGGAGTTTCTCATAGCAAAACAAGGCGCAGATGGTTGTTTTGTTGAACATGGAAAAGTATTGGGTATGTAAATAAGATTACCATTAAAGCTGGTCTTTGTTGATTATGTGGTTTGATAGCTGTGTGGCACTAGTAGGATAGTTGCTTGGAAGGCCATATTTGTGTTTCATATCCTTTATGAAATGATGCATCAGCTTAGAAACTGTTCAGCTTTCATTCATTCTGACAGTAGGCTAAAGTGCCATGCACTTGTTGCTGTGTATCTAGTACTGGTTATGTTAACAGGACTGGTCATCTTGTCTCTAAATGCAAATTTTGTACTGTAAATATTTTCGAAATCAATACTATCATCAGTATCATGTTATAGGCCTTTATCAATCGAAAGAACAGTTGTGCGTCATAGGAAGTCAGAATCTTGCTCCTGTATTTCCTTTGACACTGATCGGCAAAATAGATTAGTAAGTATTCACAGGATTTTCTTTTTTACAGTTAAAATATGAGCCATGACACACAAAAGATGCTTTATGGTGAATGAGTACACTTTCAAAGGGTAACAACTATGCCATTTTCATTTTTACCGCCCTTTGAAATAGGGAATTACTCTTAAAGGAAAGAATTTGCTCCCTAAGGAGTAAATTCTTTCCTTTAAGTGTAGACCCTTTTTGGGAAGAGATTTGTTATCCAGGGAAGCAAACAGGAAGTCACAGAAATTGTTTTCCTTTGTAAAAATGGTGGAAAAACGTAGAGGTCTACCCAGATACCTTAATAATGGATATGTGGCAATTGGACATGACTGTTTTACAGGTAAATACATGCAGGGAGGTGTGTCAGGGGGCAGGGAAGAGAAGACAAGGGCACTGACGGCCTATGTTCTCGTGGCTATGTTGGAATCATTCAAGATGATGAGAGAACGAACACCTGTAAGTGTACATAAGTCATGCCAGCATTTACACAGGAGCCATACCAATGTCTCTACCTGTACTGTCAACTGGGCAGTCAGTTACTTTACATGCAAATATGTCTGTCGACGGAGATAATACAGCAATGTCAGCCAGATTTTGGAGTGATACATTTAGCACTGTTAAAGTAAAAGTTGTATTGATTTTTATGTAGGTAAAAGGGTGTGGAAAATTTGAAAATATGGTGGAAAAGTCAGGCAAAAGTCAGGGGAATTTTAAAGTGGAGGTTGAGTTGCAACCTTGCTTTGAAGTGTATCAAAGTTTACAACATCTTGGACACCTATGCTGTCGCCTTAACCTTCTATGTACTTATCTTCCAGCCATTCATAGCCCTAGATGTGAAGTGTATTGAGGTAGACAACCTCACAGACCCCTATGCGTTGGCCTTGACCTCTTATGCTACTGTTTTATTTTCCAGCCATTCATAGCCCTAGCTGTGAAGTGTATTGAGGTAGACAACCTCACAGACCCCTATGCTCTGGCCTTGACTTCCTATGCCGTGGCACTGTACAAGCCAACAAGTAGCTTTACGGAAGTGCTGCTAGAAAGATTGCTGGACAAAGCTATTGTCAAAGGTAAGACTTTACATTGAATAGGACAGGTTTATATGTAACTGGCCTACTAGAATCATATGAGCCATGACACGACAAAAACAACAAAGTGGCTGTATGCTCAGCACAGACTCAGATCAGCCTGGGCATCCGCCCAGTCTGATCAGAGTCTTAGCTGTCCACATGGAGGTAGCTTAGACCCTTAGCTACCCTTTGAATGCAAAGCAAAGACTCTGATCAGACTGGGCAGATGCTCAGGCTGATCTGAGTCTTTGCATGGCGCACATGCTGCTTTGTTGGTGATGTCATGTCGCGGCTCATATATTCTTATAAACATGATTCCCGTACAGTAAGGTTTGATCCACATATTCAAGCATCACTTTGACGCTGTAAGAACAGCTCTATTTCACAGAGCTGGAGTCTGAAGTCAGTCAACATTTAGAAAAATTGTTATCCCCCGCCGAAGGCGGGGGGATATAGGTTTCTCCATGTCCGTCCGTTCGTCTGTCTGTCCGTCCGTCCTTCTGTCTGTCCGTCCGTCCGTCCGGAGCCATAACTAAGTAACCACTTGACAGAATTTCATGAAACTTAAAATAAATATATATCACTGTAACGCGCTGCGGCACATGAAGTTTCATCAGACTGGCTTCAGTAATGCATGAGTTATTGCCCCTTTATTGGCTTAAAATCAATGAAATGATTCATAACTAGGTAACCACATAGTGGAATTTCTTGAAACTTAAAATAAATATATATCACTATAACGCGCTGCTGCACATGAAGTTTCATCAGACTGGCTTCAGTAATGCATGAGTTATTGCCCTTTAATTAACCTGAAATCAATGAAATGAGCCTTAACTAAGTAACCACTCGGCAGAATTTCATGAAACTTAAAATAAATATATATCACTATGATGTGCTGATGCACATGAAGTTTCCTCAGACTGGATTCAGTAATGCATGAGTTATTGCCCTTTAATTGACCAGCCTGTCCTTCTGTCTGTCCATCCGGAGCCGTAACTAAGTAACCACTGGATGGAATTTCATGAAACTGGAAATAAATATATATATCACTATAACACACTGGGGCACATGAAGTTTCATCAGACTAGCTGCAGTAATGCATGAGTTATTGCCCCTTTATTGGCTTAAAATCAATAAAATGAGCCATAACTAAGTAACTACTGAGCAGAATTTCTTGAAACTTAAAATAAGTATATATCACTATACCGTGCTGTGGCACATAAAGTTTCATCAGACTAGTTTCAGTAATGCATGAGTTATTGCCCTTTAATTAACCTGAAATCAATGAAATGAGCTGTAACTAAGTAACCACTCGGCAGAATTTCATGAAACTTAAAATAAATATAAATCACTATAATGTGCTGATGCACATGAAGTTTCCTCAGACTGGATTCAGTAATGCATGAGTTATTGCCCTTTAATTGACTTAAAATCAGTGAAATGAGGCATAAACAAGTAACCAATACTTCATGAAATTTAAACTGAATAATTATGTATCACCATAAAGTGGATATGCACATAAAGTTTCATCAGAATGGCATCAAAAGTGCATGAATTATTGCCCTTGGATCAATGCGAGATTGCCATTTCCAGCCATAACTAACTTATCAATGAATAGAATTCCATAACTAGGTAACCACAGAGTGGAATTTCTTGAAACTTAAAATAAATATATATCACTATAACGCGCTGCTGCACATGAAGTTTCATCGGACTGGCTTCAGTAATGCATGAGTTATTGCCCTTTAATTAACCTGAAATCAATGAAATGAGCCTTAACTAAGTAACCACTCGGCAGAATTTCATGAAACTTAAAATAAATATATATCACTATGATGTGCTGATGCACATGTGTTACGAAATGGATCTAATCGTCCACTATGTCGTCGAGATTATTTTAATCCTTTCAATCAGTAGAGCTACAGTTTTTAGGGCAACTGTGGTAATAAAACATTTACGGAAATTGTGGCTACGTTATGCATGGGTTGTTTGTGAATACCTCTCGTGGACAGCGTATTGCATGATTTTAAGGTGAATACCTGCACGAGTCTTTTGATTGTGGACAGCGTGTTGCATGATTTTAATGTGAATACCTGCACGAGTCCCATGATTTAAATGTGAGACGTATACTATTTATACGCCTATCTTTTATTGAAAAGTTAGACGTGGCTGTTTAATTCTTATACTGAGGATGTTATATTGTTGTGTGCCCAGATTCTGTGTTAAGACCTAGAAGGGTAAGATTTTATTATATTTATTTAGAATAGTTTGGCTAAGAATGAAAAATGTGACTTCTGATTGATATGGTATGATTATATGTGTCGACTGATTTGATTTTGTTGGCAGTGATCAGGCTGCGCATGTGTCGACCGATTTTGTTAGTAAGCATGCTGCGCATAATATTTGTATATTAGGAAGTTTTGTAAATTTCGGAAATAGTTTATATCACTGAAGTTGGTTGCAATGGTGTGCGTCTATTTGACGTCCAGTGACGTCAGTTGCATTCATGTTATTCATGTGACGTCAGTTGCATTCATGTTATTGCGACGTCAACACTTTTTATATTAGTTTCACGTATACGTGGCCTATAGAAGAAGATTGATTTGTAATGGAACTAATTTATATACTCGTGACGTCAATTGACGCCATAGCATGCACCGCATTAAGGGTTTTTTCCATAAGTTATAATGGTAACATTTGGTCATCATGCGTTTGATTTGCCTTCATTAGACGGCGTCATATGGTATAACATCATTGATGTCATGATGTCAGATCAAACGTTATGATCCCAAATGTGTGAGAAACGATTATTCAGCTATTATATTCTATGGCAAATGGTATTACGCTTAGTTTAAAGAAATGAATTAAAACATATGCGAGTTAGATTTTGGTCAATCAATTTAATGTAAATAGGACATTGTTTAGATTATTCATGTTTTATGTTTAGATTATTCATGTTTTATGTGGGGTATGTCATGGTAATGCCTGTTGACGTCAGTATACTTCTTGACAATGTTTGACGTCAGATCCTTTGACGCACATGCGTGGTAGGATCTACGTTTCTTCATTGGCGGAAGTGGTAAGCACACTTCTAGCTTTACATCGTGAGCGCGAGTCGTGTCTAGTGACACGGCTGGCGTGTGCACGTTATGCTCGGCATTCGCCGAGGGCGTTGTATGGTATTTCCAAGACAGGCCCAAGTCTTACGTATTGTTATTATGTAGTTACAATGTATTAAGTGTAAGTTCGTTATTTTTAGGCACATCAAGTCCGGCAGTCAGCTGTTAGGGCTTAGAGCCACGTCTCACCTGGAGAATCGATATGTCTCCAGGTTAATACCAACCCGGGTAGAGGCAGTTACAACGCCGTTTGTGCATGGTTCCTAAGCAGAGGCGGGAAGCACAAAATGTAGGCGGAAGTGGTTAGTACAGTTTTGCCAGATTCTGTGATAAGATCTGAAGGTCACATCAAGTGTGGGACAGTGTTCGTCCACTAAGGTGTTTTAATATATATAGACTGGTCCCTGGTACGATCCAGGGAGCGACCAGTATATAATCGTGCACGTGTTAATAAGAGTTGGTGTTCCTCATGATATATGGACTGGCCCATGACATGATCCAGGGAAAGACGAATTGAAGTCTACCAACATAAGGCCTTGTTTTTTTCTATGAGCTCAAACTAACGTTTTTTTGTCCTTTGTGTTTTCCTTTAGTTCATGGCACTGAGCCGAGTACGGTGTTGACGTCAGACGGTATTCTATTTGCGTATTGTACGCAAATCGATTACAGATTTGAAACAAACACCTTACTTGGGCCAGCGACATGAACTGATATGTGTTGTATATTATTGTAATTTTGACAATTGTAAATTGTATCGTTGTATATAAAATTTACATTATATATAAACTTAAAAAAATTCTAACGTTGTTAGAGTTTCCTTGTTAGTGTATTACACTAGTAGATAACCCTTTAACCGGAAGTCACCCTCCGCCGTCCTGGCGACGCATAAGGCTCTACACCCGTGTCGACCGAGTGTAAAACCTTCTGCGTAACATGGTGTCATGAAGTAACGGGATTTGATTTCCGGTTAATATCTGCCAGTGTAACACATTGACAATATATACAGAATTTAGGCACAATTTTGTCAGACATTTTTTTATTATTATTGTTGACTTTCTGATTGTTCTTTTCTAAGGTGACGTAAGGCTGTGAATTTTAGGGGAGCAATTTTGCCACTAAATTCTTTGTAAATGTAACCTACACTCAATTAAGGTCAACTATCCTTATTCCCTGCGTGATGAAGTGCGATAGCCCATGCATTAATTTGTGATAGAATGTAACAGGTTGCATATCTGAGTGGGGAAACTGAGGTATATAGACCTGAATTGTCTTGGCACGGATGATACATATTTAGTTTTAAGGTCCGTTTGAGTACCTTGGCACTGCTGTTGCATGACAATCTGTAAGTTTATTAACTTAAACGTTTTGTACGTTGTGTCGTAACCGTTACTGAGGTCCATTTTATGTCCTGATTTAGTAACGTAGGTCACCCGTAACGTTGTACAATATCGTTACAGTGATTAAACCTAATAGCAGAATCTTAAGTTTGATTTACCGTTGGTATCTTATAAGGTTTTGTAATGTAGGACGTACAGTTGTCGTGTCAGTGTTAATACGTTGCGTTACATACGTTACGTTTGTATATCCGATACGCTCGATCAAGGTGGGCGTAATTGAAATGTGGGTTATTTACGTCATCTAATTGTGGCATATGATAGTGAAAAGAGGTTCTCGGTAAAGTCAACGTCAGTTTATGACGTCATTTCCGGTCTGTTATCAACGTAACTTTAATAGCTACGTCTAGATCGCGAGTATACTAATTAATCAACGTTTTAGTTGGATTAGTTTGTTATTATTATTGTTAACGTTTTAGTTAACGTGTGTGACTATAAGTGAACGTCGGTTTCAGTTAGGTTAACATGAGCTTTACGTTAAGCGGCATGGATCAGTTAGTTAAGACAGGAAAGGAGTTAGGTTATGAGGGGCAGGCTTTGCAAGAATTTGTTAAGCAACAGCAAGAGACTGAAAGGGCAGAAAGGCACGCGGTAAGGGAACTTGATAAAGAGAAGATCGCGGCGGAGAAAGAAAAGCTTGCGCAGGCCGATAAAGACCGGGAAATTGAGTTAGCTAGGATCGCGCAAGCCGAGAAAGATAGGGAAATTGAATTGGCTAGGATCGCGACGGAAGAAGCTAAGATTGCGGCGGATAGGGAAATCGAGATGGCGCGAATTGAAAGCATAGAGCGGCAAGCCGAGAAAGATAGGGAAGCTAAGTTGTCCCAAGTCGAAAGCGATAAGGAAGCGAAGTTGTCGAGCGAAGTTGAGTTAGAAAAGTTGAAGTATAGCTTTGAATTGCAGCAACGCGAGTTAAAGAATCAGATAGATTTGCAGACGGTAACGTTTAGAGTTGAATTAGAAAAACAGAAGGCTGAAAAGTTAGCGCATGCGCGAGATCCCAAATTACCGTATTTTGATGAAAGTAAGGACAAAATGGATAGTTACTTATCAAGGTTTGAGAAATACGCGACGGCGAATAAATGGGATAAAAACGTTTGGGCTGCATATTTAAGTGCATTACTTAAAGGTCGCGCGCTTGATGTTTATGATAGATTGTCTGTAGATGATGCAGCAGATTATGACAAGTTGAAAGATGCGTTGTTAAAGAATTTTGATATGACTGAACGCGGATTTAGGAAGAAATTTCGCTATGATAGGCCTGAAAAGTCCGAAACGTTTATTCAGTTTAGTAGTAGACTTAGGTCGTATCTTAATAAATGGTTGAAAATGGCGAAAGTAGACCAGTCTTACGAAGCTGTTTGCGATTTTTTCGCTAGGGATCAGTTTTTAGAATCCTGTAGTAAAGAACTATATGTTCATTTGAAACCGAAAACATTCACGAATCTAGGTGAGATGGCTAGGGAAGCAGATTTATTTGCAGAAGCACGTGGCGGTGTCTACGCTTGTGTTAATAAGGGGCAGCGTGATAGTAAGGGCGTAACTCAGAGTAGATCTGATAATAAGCCGAGTGCGAAGCCAGAGATAAAATGTAGTATTTGTGGTAAGGGACATTTAACATATAAATGTTTTAAGAATCCCGATAGGAAGCAAGCATATAGTGCGGAGGTAGGTGCAAGTGCAAGCGGATATAGCGGAAGTAAGGGGAGTAGTTATGCACCGAAAGATGAGACACAAAAATCACAGAGTAAGAGCGATACTGTGCAGATGAAGGGTAGTAATTCAGATCGTGACCGTGGTCGAGGTTATTCCCGCGGACGTGGTCGGGGTGGCGGACATCAAATGAGCTTTTGTAAAACTACAATGAATAGGTCTCATGAAATTGAAGGTCTCTATAAGAGTAAGGAAGAAAGTCCACTAATCAATGATAACGTGGATAGGGAAGGTGTCTGTTACTTTTTAAGGTCGCGATTACCAACAGCGCAGGGTACGGTTAATGGTAAGACTGTTGTAGTTTTAAGGGACACAGGTTGTACTGGGTGTGTCGTTCGTAGAAACTTGGTTTCTAATGATCAATTACTTGGTAGAGAATCTGATGTAACTTTGATTGATGAATCTACCCAAAGGTATCCCCTAGCAATGGTTGACATAGATTGTCCATTTTTCACAGGAAAAACTGAGGCATTGTGCATGGAAGATACATTGTATGACCTGGTTATTGGAAATATTGACGGGTCAAAACTTCCCGATATGTCCCATTTTGCAATGGCGGCGGTGACGAGGTCACAAGCTAAGCAAGGTGAAGAGGTCTATAAGAAACTTAAAGTTCCTGATCAAATTATTGCTAGTGATAAGGAGGCATTGAGGCAGGCCCAAGTTGTTGACCCTAAATTGAATGGCATAAGGCAAAGAGTGGAATCTGGGAATGTGACTATTAGTCGTGGATTGAACCGAGGTGAAACTAAGTTTATCCGAAAGAAAGATTTATTGTATAGGCAGTTTACTAAGGGAAACAAGGTCACTTTGCAACTTATTATCCCTGAAGGTTTTCGTGAAAAGGTGTTAAGATTGGCGCACGAAACCTTGATGTCAGGTCATTTGGGCATAAAGAAAACTATGGATAGAGTGTTAACTGAGTTCTTTTGGCCTGGAATTTGTGGTGATGTGGCAAGGTTTTGTAAATCTTGTGACATATGTCAAAGGACTATTCAAAAAGGTCGTGTCACTAAGGTTCCTTTAGGAAAGTTGCCACAGATTGATACACCATTTAAACGAGTCGCTGTTGATATAGTTGGACCGATAGAACCTCGTTCTGACAGGAAATCCCGCTATATTTTAACAATGATAGACTATGCGACGAGATATCCTGAGGCGGTAGCGTTACCCGGCATTGAGACGGGACGTGTAGCCGAAGCGTTAGTTGAGATGTTCAGTAGATTAGGAATACCGAGTGAAATGCTAATCGAGCATGATAGTAAGATCACGATTGACGTCATGAGAGAGGTTAGTAGGTTGTTGTCGCTTCAAGATCTGACAACTATTCCTTATCAATCTACTGGTAAAGGACCCGTGGAGAAATTCCATGATACATTGAAACAGATATTACGTGAAATGTGCGTAGAACGTCCGAATGACTGGGACAGGTATCTCCCAGCATTATTATTCGCAATAAGGGAAGTTCCGCAAGAGTCATTAGGTTTTTCCCCGTTTGAACTGTTGTATGGACGTAATGTTAGGGGTCCTATGCAAATATTAAAGGAATTATGGTCTGTAGAGGAAACTGACCAACGTGCGTTATTGACGTACCAGTACGTTATTGATCTAAAAGAACGTTTAGAAAGAACGTGTAAGTTAGCACAGGATATTGTCCGGAAAATGGACGTAAAGCAGAATGCTTATTATGATAAACGCGCGAGGTCGCGTAAGTTTGACGTCGGAGACAAAGTACTTTTGCTACTCCCGAATGAGTGCAATAAATTGTTACTTCAATGGAACGGGCCATATGAAGTTGTCGAAGTAGTCAATGTAATGAACTACAAGATTAACGTCAAGGGCGTCGTGAATACTTATCCTGCTAACATGATAAAGCAGTACGTTCAACGTCAAAAGAACGTGACGTCTGTGGTGGTTAACGCACCTGAGAATGTTGGATCGGTGGATCACAGTGATCCGAATGTCCAAAGAGTTAACATTTGTACGTCAGAGGACGTATCCCAATATGACTTTATACGTGAAAACGTAAAGCTCGAAGACGTAACGTCGATTCAGAAAACGAATATGGAGGAACACGGTGGCGATAGTAGGATAGAGGCAGAGGCAACGGATCCTGTGGGATCTATCGTGCGAAGTAGGTGTAATGTCAAAGACAACGTTAATTTTACGTCTGATACACTTAAAGGTGGCGATTTCCACCTAGTATTCGATCAGACTTTACCATACTTCCCCATTCCATTTGAGGCACGACAGGTACGACACAGAGAATTGATTGACTTTGGGATTAGGTAAATCCGTGGCCAGGATAATTTGGGGGCGGACTACCTTAGTAGATATAGTTTGGCCACGTTATGCATCGCACCGTTGTTGTGTATATAGCTAGTTTTCCAGTTCTGACACAGCCTACGATTCGATCGCATTTCGTACTATTTCAGAAAAGAAACATTGTTATGTTTTTTTCTCCCTAAGGGGAAACCTATGTTACGAAATGGATCTAATCGTCCACTATGTCGTCGAGATTATTTTAATCCTTTCAATCAGTAGAGCTACAGTTTTTAGGGCAACTGTGGTAATAAAACATTTACGGAAATTGTGGCTACGTTATGCATGGGTTGTTTGTGAATACCTCTCGTGGACAGCGTATTGCATGATTTTAAGGTGAATACCTGCACGAGTCTTTTGATTGTGGACAGCGTGTTGCATGATTTTAATGTGAATACCTGCACGAGTCCCATGATTTAAATGTGAGACGCATACTATTTATACGCCTATCTTTTATTGAAAAGTTAGACGTGGCTGTTTAATTCTTATACTGAGGATGTTATATTGTTGTGTGCCCAGATTCTGTGTTAAGACCTAGAAGGGTAAGATTTTATTATATTTATTTAGAATAGTTTGGCTAAGAATGAAAAATGTGACTTCTGATTGATATGGTATGATTATATGTGTCGACTGATTTGATTTTGTTGGCAGTGATCAGGCTGCGCATGTGTCGACCGATTTTGTTAGTAAGCATGCTGCGCATAATATTTGTATATTAGGAAGTTTTGTAAATTTCGGAAATAGTTTATATCACTGAAGTTGGTTGCAATGGTGTGCGTCTATTTGACGTCCAGTGACGTCAGTTGCATTCATGTTATTCATGTGACGTCAGTTGCATTCATGTTATTGCGACGTCAACACTTTTTATATTAGTTTCACGTATACGTGGCCTATAGAAGAAGATTGATTTGTAATGGAACTAATTTATATACTCGTGACGTCAATTGACGCCATAGCATGCTCCGCATTAAGGGTTTTTTCCATAAGTTATAATGGTAACATTTGGTCATCATGCGTTTGATTTGCCTTCATTAGACGGCGTCATATGGTATAACATCATTGATGTCATGATGTCAGATCAAACGTTATGATCCCAAATGTGTGAGAAACGATTATTCAGCTATTATATTCTATGGCAAATGGTATTACGCTTAGTTTAAAGAAATGAATTAAAACATATGCGAGTTAGATTTTGGTCAATCAATTTAATGTAAATAGGACATTGTTTAGATTATTCATGTTTTATGTTTAGATTATTCATGTTTTATGTGGGGTATGTCATGGTAATGCCTGTTGACGTCAGTATACTTCTTGACAATGTTTGACGTCAGATCCTTTGACGCACATGCGTGGTAGGATCTACGTTTCTTCATTGGCAGAAGTGGTAAGCACACTTCTAGCTTTACATGGTGAGCCCGAGTCGTGTCTAGTGACACGGCTGGCGTGTGCACGTTATGCTCGGCATTCGCCGAGGGCGTTGTATGGTATTTCCAAGACAGGCCCAAGTCTTACGTATTGTTATTATGTAGTTACAATGTATTAAGTGTAAGTTCGTTATTTTTAGGCACATCAAGTCCGGCAGTCAGCTGTTAGGGCTTAGAGCCACGTCTCACCTGGAGAATCGATATGTCTCCAGGTTAATACCAACCCGGGTAGAGGCAGTTACAACGCCGTTTGTGCATGGTTCCTAAGCAGAGGCGGGAAGCACAAAATGTAGGCGGAAGTGGTTAGTACAGTTTTGCCAGATTCTGTGATAAGATCTGAAGGTCACATCAAGTGTGGGACAGTGTTCGTCCACTAAGGTGTTTTAATATATATAGACTGGTACCTGGTACGATCCAGGGAGCGACCAGTATATAATCGTGCACGTGTTAATAAGAGTTGGTGTTCCTCATGATATATGGACTGGCCCATGACATGATCCAGGGAACGACGAATTGAAGTCTACCAACATAAGGCCTTGTTTTTTTCAATGAGCTCAAACTAACTTTTTTTTGTCCTTTGTGTTTTCCTTTAGTTCATGGCGCTGAGCCGAGTACAATGTTGACGTCAGACGGTAATCTATTTGCGTATTGTACGCAAATGGATTACAGATTTGAAACAAACACCTTACTTGGGCCAGCGACATGAACTGATATGTGTTGTATATTATTGTAATTGTGACAATTGTAAATTGTATCGTTGTATATAAAATTTACATTATATATAAACTTAAAAAAATTCTAACGTTGTTAGAGTTTCCTTGTTAGTGTATTACACTAGTAGATAACCCTTTAACCGGAAGTCACCCTCCGCCGTCCTGGCGACGCATAAGGCTCTACACCCGTGTCGACCGAGTGTAAAACCTTCTGCGTAACAACATGAAGTTTCCTCAGACTGGATTCAGTAATGCATGAGTTATTGCCCTTTAATTGACCAGCCTGTCCTTCTGTCTGTCCATCCGGAGCCGTAACTAAGTAACCACTGGATGGAATTTCATGAAACTGGAAATAAATATATATATCACTATAACACGCTGGGGCACATGAAGTTTCATCAGACTAGCTGCAGTAATGCATGAGTTATTGCCCCTTTATTGGCTTAAAATCAATAAAATGAGCCATAACTAAGTAACTACTGAGCAGAATTTCTTGAAACTTAAAATAAGTATATATCACTATACCGTGCTGTGGCACATAAAGTTTCATCAGACTAGTTTCAGTAATGCATGAGTTATTGCCCTTTAAATAACTTGAAATCAATGAAATGAGCTGTAACTAAGTAACCACTCGGCAGAATTTCATGAAACTTAAAATAAATATAAATCACTATAATGTGCTGATGCACATGAAGTTTCCTCAGACTGGATTCAGTAATGCATGAGTTATTGCCCTTTAATTGACTTAAAATCAGTGAAATGAGGCATAAACAAGTAACCAATACTTCATGAAATTTAAACTGAATAATTATGTATCACCATAAAGTGGATATGCACATAAAGTTTCATCAGAATGGCATCAAAGTGCATGAATTATTGCCCTTGGATCAATGCGAGATTGCCATTTCCAGCCATAACTAACTTATCAATGAATAGAATTCTATGAAAATTATACAAAATATGTATCACCATAACACATTGGTGCATCTTACAGTTTGTCAGAATTGCTTCAGAAAGCAATGAGTTATTGCCCTTGAATTGGCTTAAAATCAACAAATTGAGTCATAACTAAGTAACCAATAAATGGAATTTCATGACACTTATAATAATTATATATTGTCATGACAAGGCAGTGCACATTAACAACCATAAACAAATCAAGGCCACTTCGGCGGGGGATATAAATTCACTGAATTTGCTTGTTCATTATGTAATATTTACATTCTTGGTGTATTTATTGAAAATCCCTATAGTAAACCATTGGAACATAATGTAGTTTACATTCCAATAATTACATTGAGACACGCGATGTCAATGACGTCAAAATAAACAATGGCTCTCTACAACCTGATTGGAAGTCAGCGACTTCATGACGTCATGCATGCTGTTCTGCTGTTAGCAGAAATGCTGCGTGTACATGTTTCACTGCTTCTATTTTAGCGCTTATGTAAGATTTTTCATGAAAGATTTGATTGAAATGAATGTAAATATAAGCCATGAAGTTTACATGAACCCCTTCGGGGTTCATTCACTTTGCACGTGACCCAATGTAGTTTACACTTCGATAAACCTCAGAAAAATGAAATTCATTCCTTAACTATTCTCTACATTACTGTTAAACACTTATATTTGGAGGTCACTTGATTTTGGCGATATTGGCGGAAAAGAAGAAAATGCCGCCAATTAAAATGCTGATCAAGGGGAAAATTAACTATTAAGAGATGTATCTCTTCCACAATAATATCAAAACAAATACACATCATATGCATTAGTAGAGGCAAAGTCTAAGTGAAACACCCAGGTGAAATGGAGTGTAGCTATGCTTATGTCATGCTACTTAGTATCTAAGCCAATTTAATTAAATCAAAAGCAACACAATAACCAGTGAAATGTTAACAGTTTTGTTTATAATGATAGAATAGAATTGTAATTACTGCAATCAGCCGCATAATTAAAGAATGACAATTTAGAACAAGGACTCAAATGGGCTATAAGATTATGGCATCTATCTCCGTTTGCTTTTATTTTGCTTTTGGTATTTTTTAGGGCCCCGCCAGACGAAGTCTGCGGAGGCCCTATAGTAATCACCTTGTCCGTCCGTCTGTCCGTCCGTCCGTCCGTCCGTCCGTCCGTCCGTCATCATTTCGTGTCCGCTCAATAACTCTGAAACCGTTAGAGATATTTTCACGAGACTTGGTACAAATGAAAAGCATTATCAGACAATGTGCATAGAACAAGAACCATAACTCTGCCTACATTTTTTACTGAATTATGCCCCTTTGTAATTTTGAGTACAGAAATCGTGTCCACTTCATAACTCTGAAACTGTTAGAGATATTTTCACGAGACTTGGTACAAATGTAAAGCATCATCAGATGATGTGCAGAGAACAAGAACCATAACTCTGCCTACATGTTTTACTGAATTATGCCCCTTTGTAATTTTGAGTACTGAAATCGTGTCCGCTTCATAACTCTGAAACTGTTAGAGATATTTTCACGAGACTTGGTACAAATGTAAAGCATCATCAGACAATGTGCAGAGAACAAGAACCATAACTCTGCCTACATGTTTTACTGAATTATGCCCCTTTGTAATTTTGAGTACAGAAATCATGTCTGCTTATAACTCTGAAAGCGTTAGAGATATTTTCACGAGACTTGGTACAAATGTAAAGCATCATCAGACAATGTGCAGAGAACAAGAACCATAACTCTGTTTGCTTTTTTTACTGAATTATGTCCCTTTGTAGTTTTGAGTTCAGAAATCATGTCCGCTTCATAACTCTTAAACCATTAGAGATATTTTCACGAGACTTGGTACAAATGTAAAGCATCACCAGATGATGTGCAGAGAACAAGAACCATAACTCTGTCTACATTATTTACTGAATTATGCCCCTTTGTAATTTTGGTACAGAAATTGTGTCTGCTTCATAACTCTGAACCCGTTAGAGATATTTTCACGAGACTTGGTACAAATGTAAAGCATCATCAGACGATATGCAGAGAACAAGAACCATAACTCTGCCTATGTTTTTTACTGAATTATGCCCCTTTGAAATTTTGAGGGCAGAAATTGTGTCCGCTTTTTAACTCTGAAACCGTTAGAGATATTTTCACATGACTTGGTACAGATGTAAATCATCATCAGACGAATCCTAACTTTGCCTACACTTGTTACTGAATTATGCCCCTGTGTAATTTTGAATATAGAAATCATGTCAGCTGTATAGCTTTTAAAGCATCAAAGATATTTTCATAGAACTTGTACATAATATAAAGCATCATCAGACAATGAGCAGAGAATAAGAACTGTAACTTATCTACATTTTTTACGGAATTATTCCCCTTTCTAGTTGACAGTCTGGAAAACATGTTCAACCTCTAACTTTAAAATTGTTGAAGATGTTTTCACAAAACTTTGTACAAATATAAACATCATCGAACAATTTGTAGAGAAAAAGAACCATAACTACAACTTCATTTTTAACAGAGTTATAACCCTTTGTTATTTTAGGTATGGATCTTGTCCACTCTATAACTTTAAAGCCTTTGAAAATATTTTTATAAAACTTGGTACAAATATAAAGCATTATCAGATGAGCTGAAGGTGTGCAGAATGCAAGAATGGTAATATCAGTTTCCAGCTTCACAGAGTTGTTGCCCATGTTTTAATCGTGATTTGGTATTTTGCCCATATCTTGATGACACTACCAGAGGCTTAGTTTCAAACAACATATTGAATATGACGGAACAACATGATAACAGAAAGCTGGTATTGTTATTTCTGGTTGGGCACATATGACTTAAATGTTGTCAACAGTTTCATAAAGGCGGGGCCCTATTAGTTACCATGTTTCTAGTTTTTTTTGTAAATCACAAAACCGCCAAAATAAAGATCCGCCAAAAGGTCTGTTTATAAAAACCGCCAAATTTTGCTGCCGCCAAATATAAGTGTTTTACAGTAATTTACCACACCATCAAATTATTAATTATAATGAACACAAAAGAGAGAATAATAAGCAACCCAAATATATATTAAGGAGGGCTGGGTAAAAAGTCCAGAGAAATATTATTACCCAATTTACCACATGTCATGACATCAACAACACATTCGGCTCAAATATTCTCTGTTTCACAGATGACATGATGTACTGGAAGCGTGACTTGACAGCTGCAACCTCAAGCAAACATGGTGCTCCATCTGCCGAGATCGAGATGACATCCTATGCCCTCATGGCATTATTAACCAAGGACAAACATGCACCACTACACAATGTAATGCCCATAGTGAGATGGTTGACACAACAGAGAAATGCTTATGGAGGTTTTACTTCAACTCAGGTGAGAATTTTAACAAGAAAGTTGAGCATTACTCACATTTTAGTCTATCCTGTAGCATTGCAAGGGCGTTTTTTAATTTATTTTTTAATATAATAGTTATAATTTTTGCATCGTAGTATGGAGTGTGGAAGGCCTCAGGGAAGATTGGCTTTGCCAACTGAACCACCCTCACTAAATAAATAAATTCAGTGTATTTCAAATAGGCAAAAGATATACATGAATGATGCATTGGAAATTATAGTCAGTGGTAATGCAAGCGGTTTCAAAGGTGACCAGATAGGCATATGCTGAGCCGCCTCATCTGGACTGAACTGTATGTCCTGTATTCTGAGTTCTCAATATAGCTTAGGCAAACCATTTTATGAAATTTTGCAGATTTTTTTATGGTTGGTTGGTTGATTTGATGCTTAACGTCCACGGTAAACAACTAAGGTCATGTCGGGATGGTCAGTTAACCTAACCACACTATTCCTGGGCAGGCTTAGACCTTCTGAGCGGTTAACCAGTACTAAGTGCACATACTTTCGCCAGTAACTGACAACTGCCCTTCTTGAATCAGCGGAAGGAGAAACGAAAGTATGTGGCCAGACCGGGATTCGAACCCAGGACCTCTGACTTACGAGTCAGGTGCCCTACCGATTGCGCTACCCGGCCCGGCCAGATTTTTTTATGGAGTTATGGCTGAGTAACTGTAGTTCATAATTCTATGCATAACAAAGAGTTCTTTGAGCTTTATACAATTTGTGAGATTTTTTTCATTGATATTAAATTACGTAGATTTAATTTACAAAACTAAAATTCATTCATGTAGTATCACTTGTAGGACACAGTGGTAGCTCTACAAGCCTTATCTATGTTTGCTGAACGGGTATATGGTGCAGGGCTAAATGTCTCGATAAATGTCATCACTGATACCCATGATGTCACAGATTTCCACATCACTCGTGAGAATAGCTTACTACTCCAGCAACAAAAGTTGCCCCACCCACAATTGCCTTTACACATTACAGCTAAAGGGGAAGGATGCATTATGCTGCAGGTTAGAATATAATTTTCCCATATTTACTCTATATATACAGACACATCACCTGTTGGTGCAATGGACTCTTCCCTCTTCTAATATGGGAAAGTCCAATTTTCATATTTGAGTCAGTTTAGCACACCTGTATGAAAAAGATGTAGCACACCTGTATGAAAATACAGGAAGAGCTGTTAGTGTCACCTAGGGTCAGCATCCGCTGTTACATTCAGGTGTTCATGAATAAAGGTTTTAACAAATTGGGAAGCACAAGTCAGGCAAGCTACCCTGTTTGCGGACATGTCATGTATAAAAGTGTTTGCTTAGGCATTAATAGAGTATTAAGAGTAAATATGGTAATGAATGATTTAGAGGTAGAAAATAAAGATACTTTTTAAACTAGAATAGGAACAGGGCAGAGAGCTTGGCATGGTGGATGGGAAAGGGCAGAGGTCATGTATATCTTGCATCTGGAATTAAGTAAATATTTTGTATAATAAACATATACGAGTTTTATCAAAGTCTCAGTATTTGGGCACACAAAGTTTATTTTAGCAAGATGTAATCAGGCCCCATGGTTATAAAACTTTTTTCTTGCTCAACTCAGCTGAACATGAAATTTTCTCTGCTGATAAAAATAAAAATGCTGACTAATGTTGGCATTTTTATATTCATAAGCAGAGAAAATTTCACACTCAGCTAAACTGAGCAAGAAAATAACTGTTCTTATCAACATTTTGCTATTTATTTGCAGGTAAATTTTCATTCTCAACTGAGTTGAGCATGAAAAACTTTTTATAACCTCAGGGCCAGGTGTCAAGATTTTTGTTCATCATTCCAGTCCAAGCATTTAAGTCAATTTCTCTGAAACGGTAGTACATGTACATTCAATCTTGCCCACAGTTTCTTCTGTGATAACATGGTCTCTGCTACACATATTGTTGAAGCCCAAGGTCGATGTGACATAGCATTCTTTTGACTTGTGTTTCTTATTTTACTCACTGCATGCAAATTTCTATTTTCCAGACTGCCTACAAATTCAATATTCTCAACAAGATCATTCCTGAATCAGGATTTTATCTGGGTATTACAACCCCAGTGACACAAGAAATCATTGACAATAACTGCAGGTCAAGAGATCTGATTGTTTGTACCAGGTATACTAACATCTCAGTTTCTAGAATATCATCTGTCACTTCATTTACTTTAACCCTTAAAGCACCAAAAATGAAAAATTGTTGAATTTGCAAACAGTGTAGACCCAGATGAGGTGGCTCATAATGAGCCACTTCATCTGGATCTACACCGTTTTCCCTATCGTCTTTGAATTCTCAATATGATATAGTTTGGACAAACATTTTTTTAAATTTCTGCAGACGTAAATTTTGTTGTCTGCTTTTTGGCGCATTAAGGGTTAAATATAGAAATAGCATCCATTTCTGTCTTGAACTTCTCCATCCTAGAGAATGTGCACAAGTCTGGATGATTTGTAAAATTGCAGACCCTGATCTGTATCTATAATCTTTGCTGAAATTGTTATACTAATCATTTACTGGCTTGAGTTTCTACAATGTGATTAGCAAGACACCTTTTACAGCTGAAAAAGAAAAGAAAAAGTAGAAAAAAAATTAAAAAGAAGCCTGAATTATTTACTTGCCTGTTTGAAAATACATGAAGAGCTATTGGTTTAAACAGTATTTTATTTAAGTAAGCTACATACATATAAATTTACAAATCATTTTAATGTAGGATCTGACGGTAAGCGCAATGCTTATATAATAGCCATCTCCTAGAAGAGCTATTGAGGTATTAGCATTGGCAGTGGTGTTGGCATCTGCACCAATCACGGAATCTAAAAAAAAATCTTATATTTCCACAGTCCAGATTTGAAACCGGGTCTCCTGGGTGGAGCGGGAACACTCTCACACGTGGCCATAGAAACCAGCTTGTACCGCTAGGCAGTACAAGTGTATGACATGCCTAACCTTTAACCTGTGATACATGTAGTAGCCTTCTCAAAAGGGGTCTTCTCTTATAGAGTTGATCCTGTTGATCAGGGCCCGGTTGTTCAAAGCATTGTTAGCCTAATGACCTCATTAAGAGGTCAACTCGTTAAGCATTTTACGACTTCATGGCTAAATACACTGATATTTTTTGTTGAAAATATGTGAGAAGCTTTTGCAGTGCAAAAGCTTCTCACAGTTTTACAACAGAAAATATTGGCATATTAAAATTTTGTGATATTACCGTTTGAAATTTTAACGTCAAGTTAACTAACGAAGTCGTTAGTTTTGAACAACTGGGCCCTGAGAGGCAAAAATGAAAATGGAAGAGTTTCTTCCCATGAAAACATACCCATTCACTTTAATTCTCATTTCTTTTGAAGGTATCTTGGTGCAGATGACACTTCAGGTATGGCAGTAATTGAGGTACGAATGGTGAGTGGCTGGATTCCAAACCATTCATCACTACAGAGGCTCCTAAATTCTGTCGAGTTAAGACTCAAGAAATATGAAATGGACAGAAAGCACCCCGATGTTGTCAACTTCTACTTTGATGAGGTCTGAATATTTAGCTTCTTTATCAGGAAAAGAGTAATTGAGTTGCGACACAACAAAAACAAACAAAGTGGTTGTGTGCCCAGCACAGACTTAGATCAGCCTGGGCATCCGCCCAGTCTGATCAGAGTCTTTGCTGTCCGCATGGAGGTAGCTTAGACCCTTAGCTACCCTTTAAGCACTTAGCAAAGAGTCTGATCAGACTGGGCCATTGTCCAGGCTGATCTGAGTCTGCGCTGCATGCACAACCACTTTGTTGGTTTTCTCGTGTCGCGGCTCATATGGGGTTTAACATTCTTTAACAGTATTTCAGACTATCTAATTACTCTGGCTTTATGCACAAGCTCACATAACTTCCTACACTCAAGACTAATATATTTATACTGTTGGATACCTTTGTTGCCTCTTGAACCTTAATATAACTTCGCAGCTGTAATTTTATTAAGAAATAAATGTCATTTTTCGGATGTTCATGGAAGTATGAATTCGGTGGGTTATGTGCAAAGTCAGTGATGCCCAAACGGCGTCACATAAACTTTGCACAGAACCCATTGCATTCATACTTCCATGAACTTCCGAAAAATGAAATTTATCTTTTATATTTATGCTACCTTTTCCCATCAATTTTTTACTTATTTGTGAAGTTTTGTCTAATTTAACACTAAAGAAAGGATGAAGAATAGTTATTAACCAATGTGTTTGGTTATGAAGTTCAACAGCCGTCACTATGACATGACGTATATCGAACTTACTTCGGCCAATCAACTACTTGAATTATCAGTGACGTCGCTTATGTGTAACATCATGTGAACTAGTATTGTTCATGGATGTATGAACATCGTCAGCCTAGTATAGTTTTGCCTAAGGAAATTGTCAACAAGTGTAAATATATGTATATATGCTCAGCTCACAGTTGCAGCTAATGTCTAGCAATACAATATGTCATCATGGACTACTTATCTATGACTCGTGTAAATAATCAGTTTCTAAAGTCTTGTTGCCTCAATCTATTTTAAAGTGTTGTTTGTTATTCCCCGACCGAAAGGTTCGGGGGATATAGCGATGAGCCTGGCGTCCGTCCGTCCGTCCGTCTGTCCGTCCGTCCTGAACACTTTCTTGTCCGCTCTATATCTTGAATACCCTTTGGAATATTTTCATGATACTTCACAGTTATGTAGAACAGGTCATGACGATGTGTCGCGTACAAGAATGGTAACTCTTGCTATTGTACTTTTTTAATTATCTCCCCTTTGGTGATTTTTTGGCAGATTCTTGTCCGCTCTGTAACTTGAATACCCTTTGGAATATTTTCATGATACTTCACTGAAATGTAGAACAGGTCATGGCGATGTGTCGCGAACAAGAATGACAACTCTTGCTTTCTTACTTTTTGAGTTATATCCCCTTGATAGTTTTAGGTGTGATTTTTTGGCAGATTCGTGTCCGCTCTATAACTAGAATACCCTTTGGAATATTCTCACGATACTTCACAGATATGTAGAACAGGTCATGACGGTGTGTCGCGAAAAAGAATGACAACTCTTGCTTTCTTTCTTTTTGAGTTATTTCCCCTTGATCATTTTAGGTATGATTTCGTGTCCGCTCTATAACTTGAATACCTTTTGGAATATTTTCATGATACTTCACAGATATGTAGAACAGGTCATGACGATGTGTCGCGAACAAGAATGACAACTCCTGCTTTCTTACTTTTTGAGTTATTTCTCCTTGATGGTTTTAGGTCTGATTTCGTGTCCGCTCTATAACTTGAATACCTTTTGGAATATTTTCATGATACTTCACAGATATGTAGAACAGGTCATGATGATGTGTCGCGAATAAGAATGACAACTCTTGCTTTCTTACTTTTGGAGTTATTTCCCTTTGATGATTTTAGGTGTCCGCTCCATAGCTTGAATACCTTTTGAAATATTTTCATGATACTTCACAGATATGCAGAACAGGTCATGACAATTTGTCTCATACATGAATGATAACTCTTGCTTTTAGACTCAGTGAATTATTTCCCTTTGGTAGTTTGAGCTGCTGTTTGAGTCTCTGCTCCATAACTGTATAACCCTGGCCAGCTCCAGAATTTGAATAACCGTGTACCTTTTAGAATATTGATGATCATGCTGTGATATCTTATCAGTGTTCCTAACTCTCTCTTACCCCTCCACATTCCCGTGACCCCTCCCGCACCCCCCCACCCCCCCAAAAAAAAAAAAAAAATTTTTTTTTCCAGATTTGGATTCTTTGTCCAAATTCACTTACTAGAGAGCTCAAAATTAGATTTGTAGGGCTTGTACTTTAGAAGTTATTCACACATTTTGAAAGTTGAATGTATCGTATCCTATACATTTGTGTATATGGTGGCTGTTTGAGATATTACCTCTTTTTAGCAGTCAAGCATACTGTTTTAGTCTGAGTGTTAGATAATCATGCATCTGTTAACAGTTAATGTCAATCAGAAGCATAAAAGAACGACAATATATTACTAATATGTGTTTTGAAGTGCACCCTTTTTACCAAGGCCCATGGGGGTCTTAGGTCGGGGGATTTGCCATCTCCTCTGATGGCTATTTTTATATAAGGTATAAGCAGGCAGTTATGGCTGAACAAATCTCAGTCACACTGCTCCCAAAACAAGAGATTCAGTTAAAGCATGTTGTTTTCAGAAAGGAACAAATGTATTAAGGAGAAAAGATGCACATATGTTTTTCCGATATGTTTTTGAAATGAAACAACTTTTATGTCATCTGTTTGTGACTTCTGAGTGCCTCCCTGGACAATGAGGCCCTTCCAAAAAAAGAAAGAATTTTCTCTGAGGAGCAGCAAATCCTTTCCTTTAAGAAAAGCACCTGTAAAAAGAGAAATAATTTCTTAAGGACAAGATTTATTTTCCCTTATAGTGTTTACATTTACTATGAACAAAGACATCTAAGGAAAAGAAGAAATGACTTTTTCAGATTCCATCAGAAGAAGTGTGTTTTGCCTTCAGTGTTGTCTTGGAAACTGAGGTGACCAATCAACAGGCAGCTCTTGCCAAAGTCTTTGATTACTATGAATCAAGTGAGTTAATTGGGCCAAATAAAAATTTTGTGTGGTTCAGGTTACAACCTGAAAAAAATTAGGCTAGGTAGGTTTCAGGAAACATTTTTTTTTTGAAAACTTTTTTTTCTTGGAATATTCAGATATGCTTGGAAATGTACTAAATAAGACAAAACTGATATAAAAGGGTCTATTTTTGAAGATATAATCTTGTTTTAGTCCTTTTACTTCCAATACTAAAGACTGAATGGATAGAAATTTAGATTTCCATTTCAGATGGTCATTTTGCTACATATTTAGGGTAGGTCGGGTAACCTGTACCACACATTTTTTTCTTGGTCTTGCCAAAGTGTCCGTAGTCTCTTTATCTACCAGTCCTGGGAAGTCTGTGAAACTCCATTTGGTTACTTGGCTTGGATTACCCAACCTAAGCCATCAAACCTATCCAAAATCCATTGGATAACTACCCATAGTCCCATTTGCCGAATACATATATGAGAGGAAAAGATTAGCTATTGTTTGCCTCTCACGAGACTGCAGAGTTTGGCATGTACAAACAGGGAAGACTCAGATCAGACTGCTCATCCACTCAGTCTGATCATAGTCTTTCCTTTTGGCACAATGCTATACAATTGTGAATACTGGGGATTCTAAAAAATTAACCCTTGTAGCGCCAAAAATTAAAATTGTTGAATTGGCAAACAGTGTAGATGCAGATGAGGTGGCTCATAATGAGCCACCTCATCTGAATCTACACTGTTAGACCTCTAGTGTTCGAATCCTCAATATGATATCGCTTGGACGAAACATCTTTTGAAATTCTGCAGACGTAAATTTTGTCGTCTGCTTTTTGGTGCATTAAGGGTTAAAAATGAAAACTCTGATCAATCAAAGCTGATGTGCATATCGATTGTAGTTTCACAGTTCACATAATTATGGTGTAAGGTCCCTCTTTTTCACAATATAATTCACTTGTTTCAGTACTACCATATTTATTTAAGAAATAAATTTCATTTTTTCGATATTCATGGAAGTATGAACACAATGGGTCATGTGCAAAGTAAGTGACTCCCGAAGGGCGTTCACGTTAACTTTGAACATGACCCTTTGTGTTCATACTTCCATGAACTTCGAAAAAATGAAATTTGTCTCTTATAATGACATTTAATTAGCTCGTCTGAATGAAAGTTCAGGAAGAGCTATTGTTGTCACCACGGCGTCCGCGTCAGTGTCCGCGTCCGCGTCGGCGTTCGGATTGGATGTTTTGGTTAAAGTTTTTTAAAGACCTTTATCTCCTTAACCCATGGATGGATTCTTTTAATACTTGCACTGTAGTTAGATATTTGTCTATGGTTTAACAGGGTACCATCCCCACCCCACTCCGTGACCTTGATGTCAAGGTCATGGACTTAGAAAATTGGTATTTTTTTTGGACAGGATGTTTTTGATAAAGTTTTATAAAGCCCAATATCTCCTTAACCCATGGATGGATTCCTTTGATACTTGCACTAAAGTTAGATATTGGTCTAAAGTTTTCGAAGGTACTACCCCCACCCCCCTCTATGACCTTGATGTCAAGGTCATGGACTTAGAGTATTTTTTTTTTATTGATTGGATGTTTTGTTTAAAGTTTTTTAAAGACACATATCTCCTGAACCCATAGATGAATTCTTTTTATATTTGCACTGTAGTTAGATCTACAGAGTACTACCCCAAACCCGCTCAGTGATCTTGATGTCAAGGTTAGGGACTTAGGAAATTTTTGTCTTTTTTAAAGTTTTGTTATTGCATACTGATTCATAATGCTTTGCAGAGATTTAGTTTATACTTGAACTAATGTTAGACTCTTTTTTGAGTTTTCACAAAACACCTTATACTTACCCCACTGGATGACCTTGAAGTCAAGGTCATCGACTTAGAATTTTGCCTTAAAGATTTTGGTTAAGTTTTATATTTATGAAGACATAATTTCACAGTGCCATGATGATGGACTCAGTTGATACTAATACTTGGACTGACGTTAGATAATGGTTCAGGGTTTTGATACATCCTAGCAACCCCCCCCCACCACCACCACCACCACCCCCTCTTCCCCCCTACCCGTCAGTTTTTGTTTTTTTACCTCAAGCTCATGGACTTTGAAATTTCATTTCATTTTTTTTTATTTTAAATTTGTTTTAAGACTTATTTCTGAGATAGCTTTTGTTTATAAATGTGTTTTCATTATGGACATGCTTGCATGAAGTTTGGCCATATGTTCTCTGTATCTTGATTATTTGTAATCTTAGTTGTTTCCAACTATGGTTTGAGGGCTGGATTTGGATTTTGATTGTTTCAGTTCCTGGTCTTTGCATACTTTTTACTTTTATGCATAGCAGTCCACACCACCATAGCGGCTGTGTGATGGGCAAGCACCTATTCAGGCGAGCTATGCTGTCAGGCGACAGCTTTTGTTTTAAAATTATTTTGAGCATCATTTCAGTGAAAAGCTGTCACTAGGCAACAGGTAAGCTGCATACGTTAAACGGCCGTCGCCTTGACGTGACGTCAAATAGAGCGTTACAACAGCCAGTGGCGTCTTTTGTTCAAGTGACATTGAGTACCAAAGACATCGCGAGACCAACTGTTATTCATGGAAGTATGAATACTGTTTCTCTGAAATAGGTTCATCTAAGGAAAATCAGAGGGAATGTGATTATTCAGCTATAAGATTAGGGGATAACTGTCTTGAAAATTGTCATTCCGGGAGATAAATCATCGGTTTTATGGTCAGAAATTTCGTTTTACGGCGACGTGCGAGTGGAGCTGTAAAACTTCATTTGCGACCATAAAACCGATGATTTACCACCCCAAATGACAATTTTCAATACAGTTATCCCCATTCTAATGCACTTTTCACATTTTCACCTTTAAAAGTGTGCTACTTTGCACCCATAGCAAACGCTTTCGACGACATAAAACTATACGTCAACCAATGAGAAGCGACGTTACGTAGTGACGTCGGGTTTCTGACAGTATATCACAGGATTTACTGTCGCAAATTTTTGACGTTATCCAATCAGACATAGCGTTACATTTGTAAGTGCATTAAAATGGGGTTTTCTCTCTAGAATGACCCCATATATCTAAATCAGTCTTAAGAAATTCTGCTGTAAGGTATTTTTTCCCTATGAAAATAATACTAAAAATCTATATCCATCTTGTAAAATTGACCTTAACTTTTGGGATTGTTTTGGAAGGGAAAAATCTATCTTTTAAATGGCGAAATATGGCAGCTAGAATTAGCATGTTAAGGTGGTGATTTATGGTAAATTTAAAAATCTGCATAAAACCATAAAAAAGTAAGGTATCTCCCTGGAAGTTAGCAGACTTCTTATTTTTCTTGTTCTTTTCAGTTTATAATACAAAATAGACATACATGTACATGCTGCTTAAAAAAGGGTTTTTATAAGGAAAGATCAAAGGGTAGTTTTCTGCCCAATAATCAAAAAAATTAACATCGTTATTGAAAATTTACGTAGTACTGAAGGTGCGTTATTGCATAATGTAGAGCGTACTAGCAATTATTTATTCCAACTCTTTCTCAAATTGTAATGTAGACCAGATGAAAACGGTAGCTTTTTCTCAAATGTTCAACCATGTACAAGGTAATGTACACTGGATGCATTTATTATATATAGGGTAGGCAAGCATACCTATGTAACACCGACAGTATAAATAATACATTACTTACATGATCACTGGTGTGTAGATGAAATTGTTCAACCTTGTTAAAATAGTCTCACCTGTCTCACCTGTGTGTTTTGACAAAAAAATTTGGACACAGGCCGCATCTTTTTTCATCTGCTCAGCCTGATAATATGTGAAAGAGTTTGAAAAAATAATTGCTAGCTCGCTCTCCATTATGCAACAAGGAACTCTTGGCACTAAGTATATTTTCAGTGACAATATTATTTTTTCAGATTATTGCGCACAAAATTACCCTTTGATCTTTCCTTATAAAAACACTTTTTAACATTAACAAATGCTGCATTTTGGGAGTCTGAATTGTCAGAAACAACATAAAGAAGGCGTATGCTAAGTTTTGGAAAGATCAGTGGTATTTTGAGTGTTTTATGCAGATTTTTGTCTTTGCCCCAAATCAGTGATTATCACCACCTTAAGGCTAACATCTGTGAGTTGCACATTCGTTTTAGCAGTGTTAGCTCTCACATCAGCGGGGAAAAAATGATTTATATAAATATGCCTAAATATGTTATTTAGAGGATGGAACCTTATTGATTTGCATCATCTAGATGCTGCTGCTGGCCTAAGGTCAAGGTCACAGACTTTGAAATTTGTACAATAGTGTGTTAAAGTTTTGCGTTAAGTTTCTGCTTTTGCTCTGTTTTTCTGAAAGACTTAATTCTAACTTGTTCATATGTACTTAGTGTTAGTACAGGATAGACACATGTTAGTTTGCATCATCTGGATGCTGCTGCTAATGTAAGGTCAAGGTCAAGGTCACCAACTTAGAATTTTGTTTACCATTTGCGTTTAAGTTTTTTGTTAAGTTATATTTTATGCTTATATTTTAAATATACTTGAATATAACCTTTTGCAATACTACTAGATTTACTTCTATGTTGAAACAGATTGTTGACATCATCTGGATGCTGCTGCTGATCTAATGTCAAGGTCACAGACTTTCAAATTTGTGTACTCTTTGTGTTAAAGTGTTATGTTAATTCATACATTTTGCTTATTGTTGGAATATACTTCAATGGAACTTTTTATTATGCTACTAGGTTTACTTCTAGGTTGATACTGATTAGTTGACATCATCCAGATGCTGCTGCTGACTTACGGTCAAGGCCTTAGACATAGAAATTTTTGTAAATATGTGTTAAATTTGTATGTTTTTTTGCTTACACAAATTTTAAATGCAACCTTTTGGCTTTTGTCTATAGGCCTTTCAGTGGGTTTGTTATAAATTATCCACCTGTCTGTCTGTTGACATCTGCTTTAAAGCTTTGTATTAAATGTGTTTTTGTTAGGCGGTGGCACTGGCCGGGGGTATACGTGAGCCCCTGCTCACTTGCTATAGTTTTCAGACTGTTCCTCCAGAGCAAATTTCATAGTTGTAGGAAATCTCCTTCATAGACTTCAGCCTTAGCAACAGCATAGCAGTCGTTTTATAAATACGGCCCCAGAACCAGTCTGTGAATACAGACAGTCTAGCTTGTATTCAAAGCTTAGAGGCTTCATCATGTCCTTGTAGATTCCTCATGGTCTAAACATGATGTGATCAGACTGCACAATTGTGCAGGCTGGTCTGAGTCTTGCTAGTTCCATATTTTGCATTAACACTCTTTTAACATGAAGCAGCTCATTTTATCCTTCTTTCCTTTAGGTTTACAAGCAACAGTTCTGTATGAAATTACGGAGTGTTCTGAAGATGTCATTACTGAAATGGATATATCAGTTGGTGACAGTGACCTATATCTTGAAGGATCAGAATTAACTAAAGAGACTAATGCTATCAACGGAGGTAAGACTTACATGTACCAGCACTTTTTTTAATGAGTATGGGTACTTATTCATATTTTTTTACTATTTTTACGAAGGGAAACAACTTTTGTGACTTCATATTTGTTTCACTGAATGATTAAACCCTTCCAAAAGGGGTCACCTCGTAAGTAAAAGAATTTGCTCCTAGAGGAGCAAATTCTGTTTTTTTAAAGAGTTTACCCCTATTAAGAAGGGAGGCAATAATGAGAATGGTAAAGTTGCTTCCCCTGAAAGTGTCTCCACACCACACACCATAAATGAAATCAGTTTATATTTAAAACAAGTGTTCTTTGTATCACTTTCATTACTTAAAAAAAGTGTATTAGGCTTTGCAATTCAAACTTGTCAGAATTTGAAAAAAAATATTAGAGTTTACACTGAAACAAATGTCTGGAATGCTTGGGAATCCATTGTAGACATGGCTTTGTTTCAATATGCTCATAGATAGGCCAAAAGTTGGGTAAGGGAGAGGTTGAACTTTTGATATTTACTCTTATCTTCATGCAAAACATACATTCACACAATCAGATTGCTGTATTACTCCATAAACAAACATGCAAACTGTCGAGGTAAACTTGCCCTGTCCAGCCTTTTCCCTCCTGATTCAGTAGGAAAATAAAAGAAAAAACTAATTCTGAGGCCTGTCTCTTTTCAGAATTGAGCAACAAGGCTTCTGAGGACACAGAACAAGATTCAAGCCTCATGGAGAGTCAGAATGACAATGCCCCTGCTCCAAGGTTGGGACCAGGCTGTCCCCAGTGTGTTACAACTGGCACAATTGGTGTCCTACATGACATCTGTGATAAACAAGGTATTGTAAACACCTTACATTTCGGGCTACATATACTTTAATCCATGACTGTGGTTATTGAAAAAGTTGAACAGGTTTAGTTTTGACAGAATCAAGTGCATTAATAATGTGTTTGTGAAATGCCAAATAGCACAGACTCAGATCAGATTGAATCTGATCTGGGTGTGCACCAGTTGCACAGCCTGTTTTGTCCCAGTATTTTGGGTCATTTTGGTAATTAACTAATAAAGGTTAGTTTCAGTAGAGCCATGTAGCATGTAATCAGTGATTATAGCTGATGCGCTGATGCCAATTTCTTATACCTAGAGAAGACTTGGCAGTTTGCTTCAACAAATTCCTGTAAACAGTTTTCAAAATTACTATTTTTGGCTTTTCAGCAGGTACTTGCTTAACACTGGTTTTTGTGTGCCACAAATGCTTTAATTTTATAGCACCATTGTAGCAAGCAGGTTCAAAACTTTTAGCCAGTTACAACAAGGTGTGTAGGGTATACATGCCAGTTCATACTAGAGAAGACAAAATCTCTTAAATTTACCTTTATGGATGTGCCTGTAAGATTTTCAGGTCACTTTTGTCTTTCACTTCATCAAATAAAATTAAGTATTTTGTTATATTTTCTTCTCTCCATAGTATGGACAGTCGAATACACAGGAAAGGAGTTTGTTGTCCATGTAGTAGTCTCGGATGATATCAGCCCAGAAATATATGTACCTGTGCCTACGATGTTGGAAGACTGTTCATATTGTCAGTCACTGCTACTTCTGAAAGGTGGGACTACTTTAAGCTGGGAAATTTTTGCAGATGCTTTTTTTTTTTTTTTTTGCACAAAATAGTGTCATAAGGAAAATTTACAGTGCTTCAGATAAAAAGGGGTAACAGGGATAATTTAGGGATAATTTTGGATATTTCTCCATAAAACCATATTTTGTGACACCTCAGTAGAACTGTCTCCGTGAGACGGCTCTAATGAGGGGTCACAACATATGTTTTCATTGAGAAATAAGAATGATTATCATTGAATTATCCTTGATACCCCCTCTTATCAGGAGCTCTGAAATTTAGAATTCTCAGTTCTTTGGACTGATATTTCATTGAAATTCAAGAAAGTCCTTGATATAATGATGTACTGTTTGTATGGAACATTTGATGCCTGTACTGATAATATTCTCTGATAAAATCTTGAGCCTCAGGTATGTGTACAACCACAATGTTTGAACAAGAATTGTAATGAAGGGCTTGCATATCCATGAAAGAGGCTGTATTGTTAATCACATGTCCCTGATGGCAGATACATGACATTGCAGTATTTTAGATCAGGACCATGAACGCAGACTTTATAAAACTTTAGACAGTTGGAATGCAAATGAGAAAAAGAAAATATGGCAATAGTATACGTCATTCTATTAGTCTCTTGAGAACAGTCACAGAAAATTTGCTTATTGTGGCTAGATGTTGAGCTTGTGAGCCCCAAATCTGTCATTCAGTCAAACATTCAACACACCAAACTACCTGGGCTCTGAGGTAAATTAAGTGTTATATATGTGTAGACTGTGAGTTCTAGCAATATATTATCTTTTGTATAACGGAGTGGTTAATTGATTGATTTGTAATAATGCTAATATATGGTTTGTGCTCCAGGTCAGAAGACACTTGCCTTCCTGAGAGTAGATGACTGGTCAGATTTGGCGTTGAATATTATCCAGTTGGAGACAGTAATTTTACCCTGGTCTGAAATTCTACAGGACTCAGTACAACAAGCAATAGGAAATTGTCCCTCTTGGAGGGAGTAGTATTATAGACTACAAACACTGAATTATGTTATGTTGATGTAGATAACTCTAGTTATGGATATACAAACTCAGTGATACCATTACCATTTCATATATTGCATGCCCTGATAGCGAAATGGTCAAAGCTCCATTAACCCATTGCATTCTGGGTATTTTTTTGTCGTCTGCTGAAATTGTCGTCTGCTGAAATTGTGGTCTGCATCAAAAATCAAGAACATTTTGACAATATTGGTCTAACTAACTCTGGTAGAAATGATGTCTAGGCAGCTAACAGTTTGGATCTCAGATCAGGCCCCACGTTTGTGGGGCCTGATCTGGATCCAAACTGTTTGCCCAGATACCCCTAAAGGGCTGAATGTAATGGGTTAATATAGGGATCAAACATGGTTTTTCATGCATTAACGTTTGCCAGGTCCCGAGGGAGATGTTGGAAACCGAGGCCGAAGGCCGAGGTTTTCAGCATCTCCCGAGGGACCTGGCAAATGTTGATGCATTGAAAACAAATGTTTGATCGCTGTTATTGCATAATTCAACGAATTATTCGTAAAAATTTGAGAAAAAACTTGGCACTCTATTTTGTCACCGTTTAACAGCCAACGCGCTGGTGCATCAGTTTACTAATATTCGTCTTCCGGGCCCGAGAGCATTCATTCTTTTCAAAATGGCTGCCATCATCCTATTCAACCTTATTTCGGAAAAGCATCCAAAATGGTCGTTGTAGTTGATCAATGCAAACTAGATGGTAAATTAATCAACAAAAAGAAGATACCTTGAGCAATAATTTCCATGCAGAACAAGCCTGATCCATTCATATACCATCCTGCAGCTCTTGATTACTGAAAGCTTAGGATGCATGTTTTCTTTAACACTTATTTACTCTCCATTTGGCATCGTAAGAATGGAGACAGCATGGCTTTGAAATCCGTGTCGGTACTTTATGACGTAATAAGAGTACATTTGGCATGATGACGTCATAAGAAAACATAGGTAGCACGCGACCAATTATTGTAAATTAACCGAAAAAGGAGAGGCAAGAGTGCATGGCGGTTTTTAGTGGCCCGGCACAAGCATAACGAAAGTTCTGCCATCGTGTTTCAACAGCGCGAGAAAACCATTGTTGAAACACCGCTTTTCGCCTGTTGATGCACGGCTGTTAATACCTCTCGGCACTGCTTTTTATGCAATAATATAGTTTCTGGGTATTCAGGAGCCCTGGTAGCTCAGTGGGTTAATTGCTGGCCTGCTGATCTAGCAGTCATAAGTTCTTTGAGTCTGGCAAGAGGCAGATTTCTTTCCAACCATAAATGGGGTTCCATGGCACACAGCCCTTCATTGTCACACTTCCATAGTCCTGATTTGACTTAAATACTGTTGAAAAGGACTTAAAATAGCAAGCCATCCATGCTTCCTATAGCTCTGTTATCACTGCATCTTGGGTGTTCAGGAATGCTATTTTGACATCTTCTAAGTAACAGAAGGAGCAGCAGATCTTAATGTGTATTGGTACGCTCACGTTTTCTCAACCATTTTTATAAAGGGAGACAACTGGTATGACTTCCTATTTGCTGCCTTGAATGATTGAACTCTTCCAGAAAAGGGTCTACTCTTAAAAGAAAGAATTTGTTCTTTGAGGAGCAAATTCTTTTCTTTAAGAGTTGACTGACATTGAGAAGGGAAGCAGAAAGGTAAATGACAGAGTTGCTTCCCCTGAAAATATGTCCATTCACTTGAATACCCTTACTGATATTGCAGCGGATATAATTAAGGAGATGACTATCATACAAGCATTACACTTACCATCAGATCCTACATTGAACTGATTTGTAAATTTATATATGTATGTAGTTTATCTGAATAAAATGCTGTTTAAACCAAATGGTGCTGTGGCATCACCCATACATGTATCTACAGTGGCATACAATATATGCCCTTGTAGACTGATGGTGGTATTGATAATGAATTGTGGATATCCAAAATTGAAGTTTTACCAAATAAGTAATTTTTCACAAGTTTACTCAACAGCAAAAGAAACGCATATTGTTTAATGTCTTGTTTTGCCTCATTAAATGTTATGATATTTTACTTTTAACTTAGTACTGGGATTTGCCTTTACGTGGGCATAAGTTTTGCGGCATTTTCTTGTCACGCTGCAATTTTTCGAAAAAAACTATGAAGATTTTTGTCATAAAGGCAAAAATCACAAAATTCTGGCTCACAGTGGCAAAAACAGATTATCAATACGATTTAGCTGAACGTGAGTTCAGAATGATGTAACCAACTAGAAAACGGTATAACACTAAAAAAAAATTGATTCCTATACAGATAAATCGTAAATGTAAATATCTGCATTTTCCAAAGTTGTTCAAACTTTTTGAAAATCGTCTGAATCATCAAATCTTTATAAAAATCTGGTAATTTGGGATTCAAAATGAGTTAGGCTATGGCCAAAGGATCTGTGTAAAACAAATTTTGGTTTGAAATGAGCATGTATTTTGCTGATTTCCGGTTTGAGTTATGAAATTTAAAAGCCGATAAAAATGTGTTCCTGGAAAAAATCTTGTCTCCCAATTCGCTAACCATAGACTGCTCTTTATGGTAAAGATGCAGTATGATTTTCATTCAATTTTGCCCAGTGCTTTCAAGGACCCAGCGCCTAAAATATCAATCTGTGGTTGCATTATTGGAAGGGGAACAGAGTAACTACCCTTTGTTAGCATACTCCATTTGATTGTGACCACTTGCCCTTTAATTTAATCTGAATTGGAACCCATTTCCAATTCGGTTTGCTGAAAAATCCACAAAATTTTGTTTTGCTATCGCAAAACTTGCTTACTTGACGGGATTTGCATAAAGGACATAACTTTGTGTATAACGAGTAAGCAAATTCTTGATGATGTTTCTGAGACATTGTAGCATCCCAGATAAAGAGGGCATCAGTTTTGGGGCCAGGTACAACTCAGTTCAAGACACAGAGTTAACTGATCAGTATTAGTTAATTTTAAGATTGACCCCTTGATTGTTTACGCTTTCATTACGCATGAATAAACAAATAAAATTTCCATAAGTTTGCGATGAAGTGTACTCCATGCATTGATAATATCTTCCCTGTTTTGCCAATTTCAGCAGATTTTATTTTGACATAAAAAAACACCAAAAAGAAAAATATGCATTATTTTTGCTTTTATTAAAGTATATATGAATTGGTATGTTGTACTGCATGGTTCTAACAGACCTTGACTGATGTTAGAAGTGGGATTAAGTGCTTGAAATGCGATTTACCATATAATGGGAAAATTTTGCCTAGCCTAATTTTTGTGGAATTCTGCGGTTGGTACCGATCCATGAAAATTAAACTTTGCAAAATATTTTCCAGGTTTGTACTAAATAGTAGTTAGAAATTTGAATCGTCCAAACGTATGGTTTGCAGTATTAATAGCACCCCACAAAACCTTAAGTAGGTAGCTATAGAGGTATTGCCTGCGGCGTAATTATGTTAGCAGGTAATTAGCGGGTAATTGCAATTTGAACAGGCAGTCATTTTCTTCACTTAATTAACTGTCACATGTACGTAATCATGCAAGTAAAATTGAATAAATTTGCATTGAGCTTCTGTTTCCTTTTATCCTGAACAATAGCCATTTTCTCAATTGCTCGCATATTTTAGCTGACTGTTTCTGTGTACTAAACATTGATTTGTACAAATTTTAACTTACCCTTTTTGGTAAAAAATAAAAGGACGGGTGTCTTCCCAAATCCAAAAGGAGCCGATACCACCTTAACAAAATTAATGCGTTCATAATAAAGTGATTTCAGTTTGTTTACATTTCTCTCTCCTTGTGCATGTTGATTTTGCAGTCCAGCCAACATGTTTTCGAGACAAATACAATTTTTGTTTCCATAGACATTCACATACGAACATTAAAACACTGCCAAAATTCATCCTGATGTTTTGGGGCATTTCCACAAAAATTAGACAATGCGAACATTTTTAGCTCACCTGAGCCGAAGTTTCACAAGGTGAGCTTATAGTATAGGCTTGGTCCGTCGTCCGTAGTACGTCGTACGTCCACACTTTTAAGCATTAATATCTGCTAAGTAGCTGGCCAATCTTGATCAAATTTTATATGTAACATAGTTGGGGTGGGGAATTGATTTGCATATAGTTTTAGGACAGATTTGTTTAAAACTATGGTTACCATGGCAACAAAAAGGCTTCATAGACTTATAATGGGGAAATGTTGTCCGGGCCATAGCACCTTCAGTTTTGATTGCAACTTCTTCAAACTTGCAGTTATCTAGGACAGCCATAAATTATCGCACCAGTTCGAATTTGGGCCAGGTTGGATGATTCTTTTTAGAGTTACTTGCCCTTGAGCGATAAAATATTTTCCCATAGACTTAAAATGGAGAAAATGTTGTCCGTGCCATAGCACCTTCAGGTTTGATCACAACTTCTTCAAACTTGCAGAAATCTAGAACAGCCATAAAATATCTGACCAGTATGAATGTGAGCCAATTTGGATGATTCTTTTCAGAGTTACTTGCCCTTGAGCAATAATATATTTTCCCATAGACTTATAATGGAGAAAATGTTGTCCATATTGTTTTAGGACAGACTGGTTTAAAACTGTGGTTACCATTTTAACAAAAAGGCTTCATAGACTTATAATGGGGAAAATGTTGTCCGGGCCATAGCACCGTCAGTTTTGATCACAACTTCTTCAAACTTGCAGTTATCTAGGACAGCCATAAAATGTCGGACCCTCATGACCCATACTTCATAATTGAAAATAGAAAATTTCACGTTACCTTTGGCATTTAGCTCAGTTTCTTTCTGACCAAAAGGGATAGTCTTGCTACATGTATACAGTAACATCTAAACACAGCTGTATTGGACTGAGGCCTGTATTTCATGGTTTGTTGAACATAGAAAATTTAGCTTCACCTTTTGCATTTTGCCATGTTTCTCAGTAAGCAAAAGAGGTAGTCTTCAAATTCTTTCCTTTAACAGCAAATCCACTAGGAGTAAATTCTTTCCTTTAGTAGCAAGCCCCATCTGAGCAAAGCCTTTCCTTTAACAGCAGACCCCCATTTTGTCGAGAGAATTTGCATCCTTGTGGAGCAAATTTTTCCTTTATGAGTTGACCCCCATAGAGAAGGGAAACAAAGATGAATGTGGTAGAGTTGCTGAACGTGCACTTATTTACCTAAAGGAGCAGTATGATCTGGCGGTATTTCAGTTCCATTACTAAGAATATGACAATAGCCTGCTTGATATATGCAGACCGGACAATAGTTGGGTTGATCTATGCCAAGAGGAAAAGTAAAAGTTTGCTTAGCCTGCGCATCTGATCACTCTTTTTATGCCCCCGAAGGAACTTCAGAAGGCATATTAAAATTGCACTGTCTGTCTGTCCATCAGTTACAAATCCTGTTTCAACAATAACTTAAAAACTAGGGTAACAAATATGATGAAAATTCACAGAAAGATAAAGCATAATGAGAAGGAGTTGTGTGCAAGATTTAGGTCCTTATGCTCAAGGTCTAGGCTAAAGTAGGGTCAGAGGTAATAAAAATATGCCTTAAATTGTGTCTAAGCAATCTTTTAAGCTAATGAAGCAAATTCAGTGAAATTTCACAGAAAGATAAAGCATAATGAGAAGGTGTGTCACACACAAGAATAAGGGTATCACATGCAAGGTCAGGGCCACAACTGTGAGTCAGAGGTCAAATCATGTCTATGCAAATACTTTAATCTTGCTGAAGCGAAGGTCATCAAACTTCACAGAAAGGTAAAACATAATCAGAAGGTATGTCACACACAATATTTATGTCCTCAAGGTCAAGGTCACAGTATGGAGTCAGAGGTCAAATACATCTGGGCAATTACTCAGAAAAGTACTAAAGCAAACTTTATTATACTTCACATAAAGATTCCTGAGTGGGTATGACATACACAAGACATAGGTTCCCACACCCAAGGTCAAGGTTACAGTCAGAGGTAACTAGAACTGTCGGAGAATCCGACTAACCCGGCTTAACTGCTTTAATCAAATGGTGTTATTTTCTTTGCATAAAGTATAGAGAGAGAGAGAACTCATTGTCAACATGTATACCAAATATCAATAAATCCCTTTCTATGTAATACAGAATAAATGATTGCAAATAGACAGAAAAATTAATAAGACGCAAGTCTTTATCAATATGTATACCAAATATGAGGATTCAAACTTGAGGGGATGCTATGAAATTTATTAGTACAATATAAGTCTTTATCAATCTGTACACCAAATATGGAGATTCAAACTTGGGGGAATGCTGTGAAATTTGTTACAAAAACTTGCATTATCTAAAGTAAGGAGAGAAAGAAAAATTGGAAAAATATTGGGAAGAATAAGCTGGAGAAGGCTGGTTCTCCATCCCACAATACAACAGCTATCATTAATCTGCAAACAAAATATCCCTCCTCTAACTTGCAATGGCTGCTTAGAAACATTTAACAAAAAAGTCATTATTCAAAGTATGGAATGAAAGAAAATTGGACAAATACAGGAAAGAATATGCCAGATATGGCTGGTTTGCAATCTTACGATACAATAAGTCGTTATCAATCTGTATACCAAATATGAACATTGTACCTTGAAGGGTTACTGTGAAATCTTTTACGAAAACTGCATTATTCAGTGTGAAGAGAGAAAGAAAATAAAACAAATACAGGGAAGAATATGCCAGATACAGCTGGGTTGACTCCCACAATACAATAAGTCGTTAACAATCTGTACACCAAATATGAACATTCTACCTTGAAGGGTTGCTGTGAAATCTTTGACAAAAAATTGCATTATTCAATGTACAGAGAGAAAGAAAACCATACAAATACAGGGACAAATAAGCAGGAGACAGCTGGTTCTCAATCTCACAATACAATAAGATGTCATTTACCTGCATACCAAATATGTCTACTCTAGTTTGCATGGTTGCACAAAAATCTTTGACTAAAAATTTCCTTATTCAAAGTATGGAAAGAAAGAAAATCGGACAAACACAGGGAAGAATAAGCAGGAGAAGGCTGTTTGCAATCCCACGATACAACACATCATCACCAACCTGCGAACAAAATATGACCATTCTAGCTCGAATGGTTGTGGAGAAATCTTTGACGAAAAAATTAATTATTCAAAGTATTATATGGAAAGTAAGAAAATTGGGCAAATAAGCAAGAGATGGCTGGTTTGCAATCCCACAATACAACACACCGTTGTCAATCTGTATGACTATTCTAGCTTGAATGAATGTGGAGAAATCTTTGACGAAACATTTTGTTATTCAAAGTATGAAAAGAAAGAAAATTGGACAAATACCGGGAAGAATAAGCAGGAGAAGGCTTGTTTGCAATCCCACGATACAACGCATCGTCATCAACCTGCGAACAAAATATGACCATTCTAGCTTGTATGGTTGTGAAGAAATCTTTGACGAAAAATTTGATTAGAAAAGGGGAAGGACGGACGGAAGGACAGATGGACAAATGTAAACCAGTATATCCCCCACTTTTTCAAAGCTGGGGTACAATAAAAAGTCAAATTGTTTCTCCTAAATTAACAAGAGGGTAATCAGGCCCTGAATCACTCACCTGAGTAAAAAGATCAATGGGCAACTAGGATCATCATTTGAACAAACCTGGTAGTTTAAACTCAAAATATGAGACACTGGTTAAAGCTCAAAATGACCTGGACATCCATTGCTAAAAATGTTCAAGTACATGTACTCATTTTTTTGCTTGTATTTATTAACTTCTACACCAAACTTTTCTACAAGTTCCATAAACTCTTATACTCGTATATAACCATTTTTCTATATAAAAGCACCAGAAAGCAAATTTGACCTTGCCAAAAAATTATCAAAGTCCCTCAGCCCCTGTAGACTCTCCATGAAATTTGGTTACAATTGGCCGAGTGGCTTTTGAGGAGATGTTTGATTTCAAAATAAAAGAGTCCTGGGTCAGAGAATGACCATGACCTCTCGTACTCACTAATCATCATGTACTCAATAAGATAACTGTGTATACCAGATTTTAGGCCTAAATCTTTAAAAAAAAATCCAAGAAATCTTGTGTTCTAGCATTTTCCCACATTTGACTGCAATTGAAAAGGTTATGGTCAACCCAAGGTTATCATTTAAACAATCTTGATAGTATTCTAGTATCCAATGCTACACACCAAGTTTCAAGGCCATATGTCACTTGGTTCTGACTAAGAAAGCTTTTTACCATATATGGGCATGGTGGCCGTGTTGATCATGTTTTTTTTTCTTTGTTTCTCTATATACTGTCGTACGCCCTTGCAGGCATTCTAGACAGATGTGCGCTGTCAGCATGAGTAGATAAGATAAGCTAAAAGGTGTGATAGTGAGAGCATGTCCTGAGCTCCACCCCTGCCATGTGACCCAGACCATTTGAAAACTTCTGGAGGCTCTATATGATATTTGGTCATATTCGTCCCAGTGGCTTTTGAGGAGACATTTGAAATTGTCAAAATATGAGAATTCAGGGTCTTTGACTTTGACTTTGACCTCTTGTACTCATAAATCTTCATGCACTCATTAAGATGACTGTATATACTAATTTTTAGGCCTAGGTCTTCAAAATTTTCCATGAATTTTACCATATATGGGCCGGGTGGCCACATTGTTCATGTGACCCAGACCTTTTGAAAAATTTCCATTCCCACAACCCCTGGAGGGTCTTTATGAAATTTGGTTACAATGGAGGAGATTGTTTGAAATTATCAAAATCTGAGAGTTCAGGGCCAAAGGTCAAAGAATGACCTTGACCTCTTGTACTCATAAATCTTCATGTACTCATTAAGATGACTGTATATACCAAATTTTAGGCCTAAATCTTCAAAAAAATTCCATGAAATCTTATGTCCTAGCATTTTTATACATTTTACCTTTCCATAAAAAAGGTCAAGGCCAACCCAAGGTCATCATTTGAACAATCTTGATAGTACTCAGGTACCCAATGCTACATACCAAGTTTCAAGGCCATCGGTCAATTGGTTATGGAGATGAAGATTTTTAAAGGTTTTTACCATATATGGGCGTGGTGGCCATATTGGTCATGTGACCAAGACCATTTATATCAAATTTTCATTCCCTCAACCCCTGAAAGTTTTATATGAAACTTGGTTACAACTGACCCAGTGCATTTAGTTAGGAGATTGTTTGAAACTCGAATTTATGAGAGACCTGGGTCAAAGAATGACCTTGACCTCTTGTACTCATAAATCTTCATGCACTCATTAAGATGACTGTATGTACTAATTTATAGGCCTAGATCTTCAAAACTTGCCATGAAATCTTATCTTCTAGCATTTCCCCATATTTGATCTTGTCGTAAATAATCGTCAGGATCAACCCAAGATCACCTTTTGAACAACCTTGATGGTACTCGAGTACCTGATTATACATACCAAGTTTCATGGCCATCAGTCAATGGGTCCTGTAGAAGAAGATTTTAAAGATTATTACCATGTATGGGCAGGGTGGCCATGTTGTTCATGTGACCCAGACCTTCTGAACAAATTTCCATTCCATCAACCTCTGGAGGGTCTATATGAAATTTGGTTACAATTGGCCTAGTGGCTTTTGAGGAGATTGTTTGAAATTGTCAAAATCTGAGAGTTCAGGGTCAAAGGTCAAAGAATGACCTTGACCTCTTGTACTCATAAATCTTCATGTACTCATTAAGATGACTGTATATACATGTACTAATTTTTAGGCCTAAATCTTCAAAATTTTCCATGAAATCTTATGTTCTAGCATTTTCCCATATTTGACCTTGTCGTAAAAAGGTCAAGGTCATCATTTGAACAATCTTGATAGTACTCCGGTGCCCAATGCGACATACCAAGTTTCAAGGCCATCAATCTGTTGGTTCTGGAGAAGATTTTTAAAGTTTTTTTTATCATATATGGGTATGGTGGTCATGTTACCCAGATCATTTTTATCAAATTTTCATTCCCTCAACCCCTGAAATGTTTATATGAAACTTGGTTACAGCTCACTCCGTGGCTTTTGAGGAGATTGTTTGAAAACGTCTAAATATAAGAGACCTGGGTCAAAGGTCAAAGAATGACCTTGACCTCTTGTACTCGCAAGTCTTCATGTACTCGTTAAGATGACTTTATACCAATTTTTAGACCAAAATCTCAACAGTTTCCAAGAAATCTTATGTTCTAGCATTTTCCCATATTTGACCTTGCCGTAAAAATGGTCAAGGTCAACCCCAAGTCATCTTTGAACAATCTTCATAGCTCTTGAGTATCCAATGCTACACACCAAGTTTCAAGGCCATCGGTCAATTGGTTCTGGAGAAGAAGATTTTTAAAGGTTTTTACCATATATGGGCGTGGCGGCCATATTGGTCATGTGACTCAGACCATTTTAACAAATTTTCATTTCCTCAACAATTGCCCCTGTGGCTTTTGAGGAGATTGTTTGAAACTGTCAAAATATGAGAGACCTGAGTCAAAGCTCAAAGAATAACTTTGACCTTTTATACTCACAAACCTTCATGAACTCATTAAGATGACCTTATTTACCAATTTTTTGGCCAAAATCTTCAACAGTTTCTAAGAAATCTTATGTTCTAGCATTTTCCCATATAAAAGCACCAAAGACCAAATTTGACCTTACCGTAAAATAGGTCAAGGTCAACCCAAGGTCATAATTTGAACAATCATGGTAGTACTCACGTATCCGATGCTACATACCAAGTTTCTAGGCCATTGGCCTAGTGGTTCTGGAGAAGAAGGTTTTTTCAGGCTTTTACCATATATGGGCGTGGCGGCCATGTTGGTCATGCGACCAGGACCATTTGAACAACTTTTCGGTCCCATGACCCCTAGAGGCTACATTTGCAACTTGGTTACAATCCACCCAGTAGTTTCAGATGAGAAGTTGTTTGAAATTGTTGACGGACGGACGGACAATGGAGCCTGCCTATCCTATAAGCTCCCCCAGATCCTTCGGCTCAGGTGAGCTAACAAAAAAAAAACTACCGATCAAATTTGATTAAGTGCATGGAAAGGTTAAAAATAATGAGATGGTTTGTCACAAACGAAACTAAGGTTCTCTTGCCAAAGGTCGCAGTCAAACCATGTCTCTGAGTTGACTTGGCACTGCTGAAATGAATTTCACCAAACTTCACAGAAAGAAAGAGATCATTCGGGTTCTCAAGAAAGGGGAACAACGACTTGAAATTGGGTCTGAAACCTCATTCTGCACAACGTAATGGTAATACAGACACGAATGGGTTGGACAAATATGATTATAGAGGCGGCAGAAATCACAAGACCCTATAAAGCGCATAACGGAAATGGACCCTATAGTCAACAACATCATTATTATCCTGAAGGAGGTGACCAACGACCTAATACAGATCGTGGATATCAACTTCATATGTATCCTGGCAGTCATGGTTTTTCAGGATATCCATCGAGAAATGACAACCGAGACAATGAGAGACAATACTACAGAAATTACAGTAGAGGCAACGGAAGAAACTATAACAGAAATGAACATAGAGACAACGACAGACAATATTACAGATGTGACTACAACAAAGACAATCATAGATATGATACACAAAGAACTTTCAATAGTGGAACTTACTCGAGTGAAAGATTTGATGAGAGAGATGATAGATACATAGGGGACAGATACTCGGATAATGATGATTATTATTACTATAGAAGGCGTATTGTTTCTTTCCATTTACCAGCAAAACACAGATGCGATTTCTATGACGATTGCGGTACTTGGATTTCAGGAAAAGGCAACACTGTCAAAACAATGCACATGTGCATTGGAAACAACGGCATGTTGAGGCACACAGAAATGAAGAATAAGCTATACTGTTACAAAAACGTGAAAAAGGTCACGTGAAATGGATACCCTTTGAGCCACAACCTCCAGAAAGCAGAATTGTAACGATGAGCCGATACTACGCGACTAATAAAACAAATCCCAAATTCCAGAAGAAAGTATCATTTTTTACAAGGACAATAGATGCGAATTCAGGGAATGTTGCTTTATATGAATACAAACAACCCCGCATGGAAATAATAAAAATCTCGAAAGTAAATACGTACGAACCAACCCAAAACCTACGGATAAAATTCGGGAAAAAGTGACGACAGCATTGCCAAGAGAAGTGTTCGCGGAATTTAAAAAAGATGATTCCATGACATGCGCCAGAGACTTTGAGGTTATCAAAAATAAAAAATATAAAGCAAAGAAGAAAAAAGACGAAGAGAAACGATCCACTCGAGCGATTGTCGCAGATGAACTTTTAGAAGTGATAGGAATGACGGATGATCATCCATTTGTCCATACCGTTGTACAAAGTTTCAAACATTATTTGCTATACGGAATCACAAATTCGAGAATGAAAAGTTTCCTGAAAACAGCAAACGGACAGCCTTTAGGCATTGACAGAGCCTTTAATTTGGGTTGCTTATACGTTTCAACTATCGTATACAAAAATCACAAAGTGGTGCGCAAGAATTCTGATGAAAGCCCAATTTTCTTGGGCCCTGTACAATGTTGCACAAAGACGCTACATTCAAAACTTATAAAACCTTTCTGGAGCATATAGAGGCTGAATTTAGCCAGAATTAAGAGGCTATCGACGTCTGACTGCCTGAAAGTCTTGAGATAGGTACGGACGATGAAAAGGCCTTAACAAAGGCTATTGAACCGGTCTTGCCGAACGCAACTCGGTACCTATGCATAAAACATCTTAAGGACAATGTAAAACACTACCACCAAAACAAAGTCGGGGTTGAAAGGAAAGAAAGAATTCCATTTTCGGAACGCAAAAACAACCATATGTGTATTTCTAAGCCTTGAGCAAGGCTAGTTGAACAGCTGCCTATGTTCTCTGATTATTTTAATTCCAGACTGAATCTAAAATGCAAGACCATGTATTTCAGCCCAACCGCAAAAACTCAACCAAACAACTTTGGACCAACAACAATGCCGAGTCAATCAGCAATTTTTTCAAGCTTTAGGTGGATTGGAAACCGAAGCATGCTCGATCTTGTGGCACCCATCTCTTGATGAGTAGCCGGTCTTGTGATTGGAAGTGATTTAAATTACTACTTTTGAGTTTTTGCCAAGGGTACAAAGACGTTGGACAACTTCGTATCAACGCCACTGCAACGTGAGCATGTTGCATCGACGTTGATATAACTTATGTCAACCCAACTGGAACGGCATCAAATCGCATCAATGTAGACAGGACGTGGATGTGACGTTTCGGTCCTGCAGAAAGGAAGTCAACTGATCCACAGATTTTATGAGTTTAATGACTTTATTAGCTTGACATGTGGTGATGATTTTACGGCAGCACACAACATCAAAACGACGCCATGCATGTATTTATGTCGATGCGACAATGACGTCGCATCGATGTTGATAATGACGTGATGTTAATAATACGACGTTCGGTTACCTTGATGCGTTGTCGTTTTGTCGTTGGGTTACTGCGATTGGAATCATCAAACACTCAAGAAGAATTTAAGTGTGCGTTTAAGAGTTTGTGTATATATGCTACTTTGTTCAAATTATTTTACTAATAATAATACTTGAAAAACAAGCTTTATACGAAAAAAAAAATAAATAAAAGGATAAAAAAAGGATATTAATTAAGATGTTTCCAACTTGCATATGTTGTTGTATAAGTGCATGTATAAAATTGCTTGTTTAAGCTTCTCAAGTCCGTTAATAATCCGCATCCCAGTGAAATTTCGGCACCATTATTAAAGCAGCTTTACTACTACATGTATGCTTAACCTTAAAATTTGTTTCCTTAAATATATAATAAATCCTTGACATATGTGCTTATAAGAAAGAAAATTTACAACAAATATATGTCTCCATTTTGAAAAAGTTAATCGCACAGGGCGCTAAAATATCTACAAGCAAAACAATACATACTTCGTGTAATAAACGACGGACAGACGGTCGAACTGTCATACTGCCAAACAGATGTTAAGACCCATCCACCCATTGTCTTGATATGACTGAAATACTGTTGAAACGGATGTAAAACCGCAAGTCATCCATCCATTCATAAAATTGTTTCGTATCCGTTAATCCCCAGCGTCCTAAATACATGTACCGAAAATAATTTGGCCAAATGGTATAGAGTGCTTTTTTTTCTTTGATATTGCTATTATGTTATTATTTTCATTTTCCTTTGACCTCAGTGTCACATGGATTACTAATATATTTTCTAGACAGTGCCAAGATTTCACTGGGATGCGGAGTATTAACGGACTTGAGAAGTTTAAACAAGCAATTTTATACATGCACTTATACAACAAAATATATGCAAGTTGGAAACATCTTAATTAATATCCTTTTTTATCCTTTTATTTTTTTTTTTTATAAAGCTTGCTTTTCAAGTATTATTATTAGTAAAATAATTTGACTAAGTAGCATATATACACAAACTCTTAAACGCACACTTATATTCTTCTTGAGTGTTTAATGATTTCAATCGCAGTAACCCAACGTCAAAACGACAGCGCATCAAGGTAACCGAACGTCGTATTATCAACATCACGTCATTATCAACATCGCATCGACATAAATACATGCATGGCGTTGTTTTGATGATGTGTGCTGCCGTAAAATCATCACCACATGTCAAGCTAATAAAGTCTTTAAACTTATAAAATCTGTAGAGAACAACAAAAATAAGAAGTCTGCTAAATTTTAATGGTTTTATTGAGATTTTTGTATATACACCACAAATCACCACCTTAAATGACTAAAAGACTAAGCATTTATTTATTTCCAGCCAACAAAAATACATCAGTGATGTCTTCAATCACAGACTTAATATTTATACAGCCACCTTCAAGTTGCTCATCAATATCAATAAGCTATTGCTGAATTTCATTGGAATGAAAAGCTCTTGATATTTATTCTTTGCGTCATCTGACCACAAAAATTTATCAGGTAAGTGAGTATATTTTTAACTTGAATGAGCCTTACCAAAGGACTCGCCAGGTTCACTTTCAAACCTGATCTATAACTTTAATGATAGTAAGCAGTGATCAGAAAAAAGATTTGTTGTTCTCTGCAGTTTAGAATACAAAATGAAGGGACATGCTGTTTAAAAAAGTTTTTTTATATGAAAAGATCAAAGGGTAATTTTCTGCGCAGAAATCTGAAAAATGAAATCCGTTGTTGAAAATGTACTTAGCTCTGAAGATACTTTGATCCATTAGAAAGAGCGTCCTAGCAATTATTTGTTCCAACTCTTTCTCAAATTGTAAGGTAGATCAGATAAAAACAGTAGCTTTTTCTCAAATGTCTGACCATGTATATAAGTGCATGTATAGTGATTGCATTCATTAATACAGGTAGATCAGCTATACCTTTATCATACTCACAGTATAAATATTACATTACAATGACCAAGACAGGCGTGTTATTGAAATTATTCAACCTTAAAAATAGATTCTACTGTGTATTTTAAGACAAATATTTGGACACAGGCTACACCCTTTTTTATCTGCGTAGCCTGATAACGTGCAGCAAAACTGGGAAAAATAATTGCTAGGACGCTCTTCATAATGCATTAATTTATGTTCAGACCTAGTTACATTTTCAATAATGATGGTCATTTTTTAGATTTATTCGCACAAAATTACCCTTTGATCTTTTCTTATATAAATCCCCTTTAACATCAACAAGTCCTGCATTTTGGGATTCTAAATTGTGAGAAACAACATAAAGAAGGCAACTGCTAAGTTTTGAACAGATCTGTTGTATTTTCAGCTTTTTATGCAGATTTTTGTCTTTGTCCCAAATCAGTGATAATCACCACCTTAAACCTACAAAAAGAAAAACCAAGAAAGTTAATAAAAAGTGGTATGATAAGGATTGTAGAAGCTTACTAAAAGAGTTAAAGTCAGTAAAGAATTCTTTTTAACAGAAACGTTACTAATGATGATGTACGAATAAGACACTACAAAAAAAGAAAAAGCTGATAAAATACAAAAGGAGAAAATATAGGGAAAACCTACCTGAAATACTCAGCAAAACCATGGAAACTGACCCACAAGTGGCATGGAAAATTGGCAGGGAGCAAGCTGGATTTCGTAAAAATCACCGCACCTCGGATCAAATTTTTATCCTACAAACAATAATTGATAAATATATTCATAAAAACGGTAAAGGAAATAAATTATATGCACGTTTTATCGGTTTTAGAAACGCTTTTGACACCGCGTGTAACGAGGGGTTATTGCTGAAATTACAGAGAGTTGGAATAAATGGTAAAATTTATAAATTGATAAAATCGATGTATCAAAATTCTATTTCGCGAGTAAAATGCAAAAACACTCAGACGGATTCTATCCCCCCATCCCCACAGCAACTTTTGGGGAGATGGTCTTTACAAGCTTGGAGCTTTCGACCAAATCCTGATTATTTATTCTGTATATTTGTATGTAAAACTTCGTGAAATAAATATTGTTGAAACCAAACAAGGAGTTCACCAAGGTAGCGTCTTCAGTCCCCTTTTATTTAACATATTTATTAATGCTATTGGAAATACACTTTTAGCAGATGATGTACCTATTGCTTATAATTCTAAGTTTACCCATCTGTTATATGCTGATGATTTAGTGCTGATGTCAACTTCAGAAGAGGCACTTCAAAGAAATATAGATAGGGTACACGAATACTGTAAACAGTAGGGTTTAGCTATTAATACGAACAATTACTGAACAATATTTAGCGAGGCGCCGTGGTCCAGTGGTTAGAGTGGCTCGGTTATTGTGCAGAAAGTGAGTTCGCGGCTCACCGTCGCCATCCGACGACTGGAAAACTCTGTCAACCCAGCAGGAAATGGGTACCTTTTCGAATCAGGGAAGGATAAGGCCGCGAAAGGAGAGAGATGGGCCCCGCCTTTCATCAACTTTGCCCAAGATACAGTGGGTCTCTAACCCCCACTGCCCCTATGGCTATTAGGCTATGGGAAACCTTTACCTTTACCTTTTTACGGATAAATCAAAAGCCATGACATTTTCAAAAACAGGACGTATGTTTAAAGATAAATTCAAATTTGTTATAGGTACAGATGATATGAAATATGTCAATCAGTACAAATACCTAGGAGTTATATTTACCAGTAATGCGAAATTTTCTGTCGCTGAAAAGACTAGTACTCTTAGTATGAAAGCCAGCAGAGCTCTATTTTCTATCAAACAGAGTATATATGATAAAACCGTCAAACCATCTTCAATTTTACACATTTTTGATGCTTTAGTGAATGTAGTAAATATGATAAGCTAAGACAGAAAATGTTTGACAGTATAAATGCCACTGATATCGTTCTGGGTATCGATCACGAGACTATTTTTTATCAAACTCATAACAGGCTCTGACAAGAATGTTACGAAAGCCATAGCTACTTTTGTACATGAGTGTAAGATTTCGTAAATAGTATGCAAGTCTTCTGACCCCAAACCATTTATCAATCAATCAGTCTACATCATGACTCATAAGTGCTTTATTTTGTATGTGTGAGTGTGAATGTATATGTGTGCAATTCATATTGTATTGTTCATTGTATGCATTGTATTTGTCCAATGTATGTTATATGCCCTTGACCCAAACCTTGGGTATAGCTATGCAGTTTTATTAAATTCTGCTTCTAATTCTATATGAAAAATGGCGGGAAACGAATAACTCATCTGCTAACGACATGCAGCTCCGAATTTTACACTGTACTTAGTGCTCACATTTGGAAAGATTTTACGTACCTATGAGTTAGTCAATTGTCGGGTCAAAATGGCAAAATATGCTAGTTATTCACTTTAAGGGCACATAACTCAAAATAGAAGCAACGATTTTGTTTATTCGATATTGCTCCTCCGAGTCATTACCAGAGGCCAATTGCAACCTTCTGGGACAATTTCGAGCCCGTCTACATCTACCAGTCTAGTGCATGACCAGGATTGGCATAGTCTAGTCGCATAGTGAACAACCTTAAAACATTAATGCTGGGAGGTTCCTATATGTTTATCGAAGTCGTCCATGGTACATGGAAGTGACTTTTTGATGACCGGAGCACACCCCATTTCAGTGCAAAACACGATTTTTCAATCTCTTAAAATTTTAATCGATTAGGGGCCGTATCTGGCTATACATGGAAGCAAAGTCTCACGAGAATGGTCCACCATCACATTCATGGTCCACCATCTGCTCTGGGAGCACTGTTCCTCGAGAGATGGGGGTGACACGTGAAGAAGCCTCGCTGATGGTAACACTCCGGTGACAGATCCATCGATGAGTAAGTACTGTCTATGACGACTCACTGGATTTTTCCCATGGTCCGCGAGTGTGTTTGGTGAAAGTTATTTTCAATGAATTACAGACGTTTCGTACCCTGGACGTTTCGTACCCAACCTTGGACGTTTCGTACCCTTATCCTGGTCGTTTCGTACCCGGACCCTGGTCGATTCGTACCTTACCCTGGTCGATTCGTACCCTAACCCTAGTTGATTCATACCCTGGTTTAATTTAATATTTCATGTAAATATGGTCGAACCTATTTCTGGGTCAAAACATTGACAGTGTTTACTCTGTCTTTGACCAACTGACTGTACTAGTAAACTTTATTATAACATATTTATAAATTACCATAAACTGACTTGAAACACAATTCATGATTCAACCAAAATTTATACTTTTGTTACAAGTCGGTGTATAGGTACTATAAAGATGTGCACATAAGTTTTTTTTTTAAATAATTATTAGTTGGCGACCTGTCACGTTAGCCTATGTGATGAAAATACATCCATAGTTTCCAGCTGGTACCGCGTGGAGGTGTGACTAGGACTTGTTGCTATAAAACTAACATACAGTTTTATGACAACCATTTACCAGCTTTTTTTTTTTTTTTTTTTTTTGGTGGTTCGGTGCTAGTAGCCACAGGCTGGTCACTTGAGGTAACCAGCTGTATCCCGAACCACTGTTAACTGAAAGTTTATAAAGTTTGTTATGTCCTATGTCCGTTCATAAATGTTTTTTTCTTAATCACAAATGTTTATTTAATCATACATGTACATCTAAATCTAAATATATAGTTGTTTTTACTCAGTGGTTCGGTGCTAGTAACCACATGCCGGTCACTTGAGGTGATCAGCAGTATCCCGAACCACTGTTACCTGAATGTTTTTTCGCTCAAAGGTTATTTTTTTTTATCCTTTCACAAAAGTGCTTTGCCGAATCTGGAAGTCACAATTTTATGCTAGTTTAGTATTTTTTTGTTGTTGCTGTATCTTAAACCACTGTTATGTTGAAGTTTACCTTGTATAAAAGTTGTATTATCCGCTCATGGAAGTTTTAAAAACACTGTTTTTTATAAACTGAACATATTTACACAGAGCACATATTTAAACATTCTTTTTTTTTTTTTTTTTTTTTTTTTTTTTTGTATTGGTTTCTATTTAATAATACACTAAAGTCACTCAAGCGACACCTCCGGTCCATACACACCTCCACACTTTTTCAGTAGCGAATTCGTCGAAATTGTCCCATTCTTGTAGCTGTCCCATAAGTTAAATAACTTCCCTTCAATCTGGCGTGTGCGCTTGCGCTGAAGTCTCTTTAATTTCCCCTCTGAAACAAACTTGACTTGGATGGGCAACAATGTCGCTTCCTGATGCAGTAGGATCAACAGAAGATAGAAGGGTGGCTTCCCGTCAGCAGCTTTCTTGTTCATCCTTCGATGCCACCCCTCGACATCGTTGTTAGTTCTTATCGACTTTCCGAATACACACCAGTTTTCCACCTCCCAGATTGTGCTTTTTAACCATGTTGACTGAACATAATCTGTCAATTCGTGGAGTCTTGGCTTTTCAGATACGGCTTCCTGAAGATTGTGAAACGCCTCTGGTATATGTTCTTTCGGGAGGAACGGAAGGGCCAGAAGTTTCCTAACAAACTTGAAGACATCGTCTCTCTGCGTATAGGCTAGGGTACCTGAAACAATTATAAGAAAATAGTGAATATAGACCTTTATCATTTTACCATATTGAAACTAAAATATGACCTTGCTCTAATAAATGCCCCTTGCCCAATATCTGTAAAATATTGTTGACGGCCTGATGTAGACTGAAATACTGTCTCAAAGGGCTGTTAACCATACAACAACCAACCAAACTACTGTAATGAGCCAGTGTTTTAGCCTGCCGAAGTCCGGATCGCTCGAATCCCATGTGGTTCAAGTTTGTAACGGGACAGTTTATGTGTATTTCATTGCTCGAATTGTTTGTCATACAAATCCATTTAGTCTGCCATGACTAGCAATGTTAACTTACCTGTTGCACATGATTAGTCCACATGTCATGTCTGTTTTAACCATCTTTTAACGTAAAGTGTCCCAAATTCTGTATCAATTATTGTCAACACGTTTTTTGTGTATTGATTTGTTTTGTGTAAGTACAATATTGAGTGAGAAAGAGGCTGTCGGAACGCTGTAAGAAGTCACCGAACTGTCAAAGTGAAACTTTCGCAGTTTCATTCAAATTAATCAAAGAACCCTCATTATTATTCTCATATAATTGCAAGAGTCTTCTAGACAATTCATTTCTGCATCGTCTCATAATTTTTTTACCATACATTCCATTCATATTTACTGAGATATCCGTCGTTTTCTGCAGGCACTGTCCGATTTTTCGTTTGTATTTTGGCGGCCATTGAACTTTACCGCTATGTTGTTGTCTTCATTCTACAAGGAGACGTTGTAGGATCACGTGATCCTACAAACTTTTCTTGTAGGATCGTATGACTTTACACTCAAATCTTGTACACTGTTGTCTAACCGACCCGTATGTGCTCTGATTAGTCATGTAGGCCCCGTATGCAATTGTGATTGGTTCGAGTTTCAAAATGGCGGCGAACAACACAGCACGAAATGCCAACAGGTAATTTTTAGCTTTTTTTACCATTTCTTTTCATCATCGGAAGTAATTGCAGTTTGCAACACTAAACTTTATTGTTTATTACATGCATTTCGGAATCCTTAGGCAGGACTGTTCACCATATGAATTGCAATCCTTCATCATTTGTGTGCTCATTAGGACATAAATATGTTGAATCGAGTGACGATTGTAAAAATATGAGTTTTTGCATCTTTGGACCATCAAAGTGTGCTTTGAATGGTGTTTAACCAGTTGTTTGGTCAATTCTTTCAATATCCCACAAAGCATGGGATCCAACACATTTGCCTTTCAAATATATTTAAGAATACACAAAATGGTCATAACACGGATTAGTCTTGTGTAGTTTATGGTCAGACCACGGATTAGTTGAGCGAGGAGTGCGGATTAGTAAGTAAAGACAACGGATTGGTTTCACATTTAAGGATCAATTATCCAAGTATAAAATATTTTTTTTACTATCATTCATAGTGTGGTAAGACTTGAGAGTGTAATGAAGTCACACCAGATTCTCACAAGCTCATCTTAAGTGCCATATATGATTGAACCTTTCTATGCAGAAATAATGTGAACGTCCTAAACACGTTTTAACTTACCTAAGCCGAACACTCATCTAGGCGAGCGAGTTTTTAGTAGATCAAGCCATCCGCTCATAATCGCTCGATCATCTCACCGCTGTGGCCGGTGTGGGTTCGAGCTCCGCACGGGTCACATGTGAGACAAGCCAAGTTCTGCTTGCGGGTGTGCCAGGTGATTTTTCCTGGGGTACTCCCGTTTTCGCCCAATCTACTGATTGGCTCGTCTCAATATGAGTGAAATAATCTTGAAAGGGACGTAAAACTGAATCAGAAAAAATCCAGCCAGCGTCCGTCGTCCGTCTGTCATCTCAACTTTTTTTTCATATATACATGTATCACATATAGAATTTATATATAGTTAGGGGAAATGAATGATTATGTTTTTGTGCCAGTCTAATAAGAAGTCTGGTTGCTTTGGATCCGGAGAGGTTAAATTTTTATTTTAGCAATAGCTGTACATTACGATAACAAGCCTGTGCAATATACTGTCTTTTTCACGGTTGTAAAATTGGTAATTTTCAGATGAAAAATTATTATGTTTTTCCTAATTTTGCTCAAAAGATAAATTGTGGGTACATGTCAGGCGGTTCTAACGAGGGTCCATAATCTACTATGTTTTAGAGCAAAATAAGAACACAATGAATACCCTTGTCGGAGTAAACCCCGGTTTTACTAATAGTATATAAATGTTGGGTGTCAGTTTCACTGGCGTGTTAGCATGATGATATTCAGGTGAGACTTGTGGCCATTAGCCTCTGTTTTTTCTCTTTAAGAGATATGGTTACTGAGACGAGGATGTACGAGCAAACGTATTGGGTGAGAAAAAGATGGATGGATGGATGACTTGCGATTTTACGTCCTTTTCAACAGTATTTCAGTCATATCAGGACGATGGGCGGATGATAATGAAAGGCTGTGTGCAATGGAACCCCGTATACGATGGAGAGAACTCCGCCTCTGGCGGGGTTCGAACTCGCGAACGCTAGATCAGTAGGCCAGCCCTTAACCCACTGAGCTACCGGGGCTCCTGTGAGAAAAAGAATTAAACGCTTTATTAAAGCTCATTGTTCTGTAGCCTAGAATGCCATTATCGCAGTCTAGCTCTTGGCGTTTGATTTTGAGAGCTTGATCACTATGTAGCTGACTGGTGTGGGCGATACACATCGCATTTCGCTGGTCTGGAAAGGACAGTAGTAACTGTCAGAGAGTAGCTTTCCCCCCTAGTAGTCTCTCTCCCCCCCGCCCCCCCCCCCCCCGGAAATATAACTATGATTTTTCCATAGTAGAATTTCCCACCGGAAAAGTGGCTATATAGTAGAATTTCCCCCTGGAAATATGACTATATAGCCAATTTTCCCCGGGGAAAATCTACTATACGTGTTTTTGCATAGCCGTTTTTCCCCTCTATAGTGGATTTTCCCCCTGGTAATATGATCACAGGAAAACGAGCTACATAGTGGAATTTGCTCCTTCTCCAATTATAATAGTGAGGTTCATAACTGAAACAGGAATATGAGTATATGTCCGTAAAATATCGATTGATAACGGATGCTAGAACCGCATGCATGTGTCCATCAGTCTGTTTTGTTTTCGTTTTTGGGAAAACAGGTAGGCATTTTTGTTTTTCCATGTTAGCTGTAAAAACAGATATGAATGTACGAGGTTGTGTGCATAAATTTGTATAATTTTGTGTTTGTACAAGCGTTCATCTGGGGATGCGCGCAACAGAGTGCCTGGAATAGTGTTCGCCTTTCATGCAGGAGTCATGGGCTCGACTCCCATTGGGACACACGTCCGATTATGATTTTTATGTAATAAACTCCCTAAAACAAACATGACTAGACAAAACACCCGTTCGTACATCTTCCTGTAGCTTGCACGCGTATGTGTAAGCGTATAAATACTGCGATGAGAAGGAATCACAACTGCCTCGTTTCTAAAATTAGTAATTATTGATTATTATAAAAATATGGTTGCTAAATTTGCATATTAATTTTTTGGAATTTATCACGTTTATTACCTCCCTTGAAGTACTTTATACATTTCTGATGCGATTAATACCGTAAAATGTGTCTTTTCCATGCCGTTCCGTTTCGTTACCAATAGCCATACCAAATTCTTTAGTAGCCACTTTCCCGGTGGGGGAAAAAGGACTATGGGGGAAAAGTGGCTCTATGAGGTCCGGACAGTCCACTATATAGCCGTCCTTCCTATAGCCATTTTTCCGGGGGGAAAGGGGGAAAAAACACTCTCTGACAGTAACATCTTAAGTCCATCTCTGTTTAGTCTATGTGTTCGAATTTAATCTGAAAAAATAAATCTCATATTAAGGGCACGCCGGCCTCAAAAGCTTTTACTTGTATGACACTTCCTGCTTTCATTCCGTTTGTGTCATTGTGGCATGCTGGGTAAATTTTAGATAAAAATGTTAACGTGAACAAAAACTACAGTTATCCAACTGCAATGTATGAAAGTACTTTGGTTCACATGTATGTATTTCTGGTATTATTTACAATGTTTGCTATTTACCATGCAAAATATTTTAAGCAAAAATTGGAGAGAAAAAATCTACCAGAAATATGTACATTTGGGCTAAAATACTTTCATACATTGTAGTCGGATAACTGTAGTTATGTTAATGTAAATATTTTTTCTGAAATACACCCAGCGTTTCACAGTGACGCAAATGGAATCAAACCAGGGAGTAACCGAAATGACTGATAAGCACGCTGCTGAGTACTCAAAAACTGTATTTTGGGACGTAAAGTAATCTGTGTGACATATATAAATTGCTCATACAACAATATAGACAGAAATATCAGTCTCCTTGACAAAATGACTATTTTTGTTTGCACAGGTAAATTTTCATACAAGTAAGAGCTTTTGAGATCGGCGTCCCCTTAATGATGAGTTAATTGCATCAAAATAATCTGATATGATTGTGTATGATTATTAACTAGTCTACAAAAAAAAACTCTTCAAGAGCAATTCTGGTTCTGAAAGTTACCTTGCTATAAGGTCTGCAGCGTAATTATTGTATTAAATGCTCAAATGAATAAAAAAAACTTCAAAAACAGTATCAGAATAATGATGACTAATCCGTACTCTTTGTTAGAAAAGCTCATTCCAATCCGATTTCTGTAGGATACTAATCCGTAGTACACCAGTTTCTAATCCGGGGCAAACACAGGTGTGTAGAAAACTATAAAAATCATTTATTTTCACATCAAAATACAAAAACAAACAAAGTAAAAGCATAAGCGACAGTAGCAATCACTTTTTGAAGACTTCCACGTAAAAACAGAGTACAACTGCTAAATGCGAGTAAATACCAGCCACATTTTCATGGATGTTGTTCGATTCGAATATTTTTGTTTTCCATGAGCACAACTTTATGGATCAATATCTCATTTTTGGGTATCGTTTTGCTGAAATTTGAATAAGGGTCAACTAGATATTTATTTGGATAAGTTACTTCGTGAAATAAAATAAATTAGCTTACCTAACTTATGTGCATCGCTTCCTTTCCTAAATGTGTACACAAATGTGTTGCGGCTCGCCGCCATCTTGAAACTCGAACCAATCACGATTGCATACGGGGCCTACATGACTAATCAGAGCACATACGGGTCGGTTAGACAACAGTGTTGTAGGGATGTATGATTTTACTGTAGATTTTTGTATGAACGTAGGATGTAGGGTTGTAGACTATATAAAGAAAACTGCAGGATTTTCGTGGACTTCGCCATTCGATACTAAGGTTGAGAAGACGCTAAATTAGTGTCTCTCGTCAATTTTTATTCTAATTTCTTTAGATTAAGTTCGCGTTTTATTAATTTATTATCAAAGGATAGGGAAACGATAAAACAACATCTTTGGGCATTTTTAAGAGTTTATTAAGCATTTTCTTCCGAGTTTTCGTGAAAATTTATTTCGTGCATCACATTTCATTTTTCATAAGTCATTTTTGGCCACAGTAAACTTTCATTTGACATTGTAGGTAGACAGACACAGCTTTGGGTGCAAGTGATCACTGTTTTAAGCTAAATAAGTCATTATTGTCATTTTTCTGTTGAAGGAAGTTCATTTAACAAGTCCCATGCTACCTTTTCCATTTATCGCCATGTTTTAACATTGTATTAACTTGTTGAATATTTATAGTTGAGTTTGCATAAATAATCAAAGAGCTAAGAGAACTGAAGTAAAAATTTAATAAAATGTGCAAACTTCAGATAAGTTTTAGTCTTTTTCCTTTTCCATTTATTAACTAAATCAGGCTTTAGTTGAAGTCCATTTTATTTCCCATTTTGGGTTGCTTGGTTTTCCTACCCTGTCTGCCTGTTCAAAGCAAGTGCTACATAGAGGATCGGTGGTCTCTGGGTTACTAAGTGCTGGTCTGTGCACAGTCCTTATAGCGGAGCGTAACAACTAAAGTGGTGGCTAAGCGGTGCGATCTGTTAATTTGTCAGCAGTTCGTGTGATACGAACCCAACAACATGGGAAGAAAGCAGACCAGCAAAGCTAATGGTACATGTAGTACGGTTGAGCAGGATGATTTTGAACCTGAAACAGAAGTATTTCTTAATGAATATGCGTCTAGTGGGCAGACGGAAGGCACCGATCAAGCAAACTACGCTCATTTGGCAGCAAGTAGTGGCCCCAGTAATACAAATGTGACAGATCAAGTTGTAGCTGCAACATCCTTGATCCAAATGCATGAAGCACAACTGAACCAAACTGGGAGGGGGTCCTCTGTAACGTCCATGTTTAGAAACACATCACTGCCTGCATCCAGTAGTTCTTATGAAAACTCTGTCCAGTCTATGCAGACACATATTGCAAATTCTTTAAGCAGCAATGACTATGCTTCACAAGCGGCCACATACTCAGAAGCAAACATAAGAAACACCATTTCAGGTCTGAGCAATGCTCTTGCTAGCATGCAACAACAGCAAGTAGGCTTACAACAACAGCAAGCTAGTATGGAAATAAAACAAGACACAATATCAGGAACTCTCACAAATGTAATGTCTTTGCTACAAGAGTTAACAAGAAAATCCCAGAATACTAGTCAGAATAACTGTGTCACCAGTATAGCACCACAAAACCGGGGTTCGGGAAACTCATCAGAATTTTATGATCCTGGTTCAAACATGCAGCCAGTAGTAAACAGGGCAGCAGGCGACCAGGTAAGTCAAAGGGTGGAGTTTAATAGTAATGAGACAAACATTCCCAGGGGCACTAATTATGTGCAAGAAGAGACTGCCACAGTCAATGGTGAAAACTGTAGTAGCAATTCTTGGCAAAATCAGCGGGTTCCTAATGAAGGACAGACAAGTCGGCCATATTACAGTCACAGAGGTAACACATGCAGAACAGATTCCACTTATACTCAAGGTCATGAAAGCGAAGATTCGTCTCGCCACGTGCAATTCGGGAGATTTGAGAATCCTATCAGACAAGGTACTTCTTGGCGGTTCAATGACGACAGGAGCCAATTATCTTCTGGCTTTGACAATGTGAAGTTACCCCCTTTTAACGGAAAGGAAGATTGGAAAGTCTGGGTGCGTAGATTCGAGGCAATTGCAGAAAGAAGGCGTTGGTCTGAGGAGACAAAGCTAGATAATTTATTGCCAAAGCTACAGGGTAAAGCAGGTGAATTTGCATTTACCCAACTCCCGCGCCACACTCTATCTAGCTACGATGATCTACTTAAAGAGCTAAATAGCAGATTTCGGGTTGTCGAGACAAAGAAGACTTTCGCGGCAAAGTTTAGCCAAAGATCACAGAAGCCCGGGGAAACGGCGGAAGAATTTGCAGCAGAACTAAAACGCCTATATGCAAAAGCATATACTTTTCGTGACGAAAAGACAAGACAAGAGGACCTCGTTCGGCGATTTTTGGACGGGCTCAGAGACAGTGACGCGCGTTTTGAAATTGAATATAACAAGGAACCAGAGGATATTGACGAGGCGGTATATCATGCCGTAAACTTTGTACAAACTAAACGCCGAGGTGCTACAGATAGTTCAGCTGACAGAAAATTTAAAAGGTATGCTAGGAGGTCAAAACCAGAGCTTGATAGCTCAGCTGAAGAGGAATCTCAAGATGAAGGTGAGGACTTAGACAGAGTATATAGGTTACCTGCAAAGAAAGACAAAGCCCAGGATAAGAAAGTGGATACAACTGAACAGAACAAAAACGCAGCCAATGCAAAGAAGACCACTGATACAGAGTCTCTTAAGGTTCTAACAGAAGCTAAAGATTTGATGCAGAAGCTTGTGAGCCAAGTGCAAGATATTGTTAAAAGTAATGTTTCAGCCACAAATAAGCAACAAGAACAAAAGCTATTTAGGGGCAGAAATGTTGTGTGTTATGGCTGCTCGCAGATAGGTCACGTCATCAGAGAATGCCCACAACGAAATGATAAATCCAAGGGTAACAGACCACAGGGCTGTTCCATTCAAAACTATGGACCGGGGAAGACGGCACATGATGGCAGTGTAGTAAGTAAGCATTTAAACTAATACAGGCTATCTCTGGCGGCCACAGGGAAGCCTGTAATGGACAAAGAGGCCAAAATATAGATGAAAAGGGTAAGGAAGTTTTGAAATCAATTAAGACCTCAAGAAAGCTTCCAGATGGTATTTATATCAGGGGTGCGGTGCAAGGGTACCCGATTCTTTTCACAGCAGACACAGGGGCATCAAAGACAATTATTTCCAAGCGTATGTATGAAGCAATGGAACCAGCTGATAGACCTACTCTCAATAAATCATCTAGACTATTAGGACCGAGTGGAGCCGTTATAAAAGAGCTAGGTAAAGCAAAGTTTACAATTACCCTAGGAGGGATGGAAACAAATGTCGATGCTGTTGTGGCAGAAATCGACGATGACGGACTTTTGGGAATTGACGTTCTTCAGAATGGAGAAGGTGGTCCAGCTGATTTGCTACTTAGCAAGGGAGTGCTTGCGGTGCAAGAAAATGAGGTGCCAATTATACAGGTAGGTCTGAAGACAAGAGTTCGCAGGGTAACTGCAGCAGACCATTTCGTTATTCCACCACAAGCGGAATCAATCATAGATGTATATGTGGAAAGAAATGACAGTGATGACTTCTCAAGTGAGAATAATTATCTTATAGAAGCCACGGAGCACTTTCAAGAAACGTATCCTCTTAAGATGGCAAGTACATAAGTTGACATCAATAAAGGGTGCACTTGCACAATCAGATTATTAAATCCATTTCCAACAGCAGTATCCATCAAACAGGATACTTTAGTAGGGAAAGCAGAACCAATAGTTGGAAAGCCGCAGGTTCTGTTTGAGAAAGAAAGTGAAGGTGAAGAAGAAAACTATTACAAGGTAAGAAGAATAGATTTAGAAGCGAGGACAAACTCGAAGTCGAATTTAGATTCAGAGTCTGACATAGCTAGAGAGATGAGTAACAGTCAGGTAAGGAATGTCCCGGAACACCTCAAAGATCTATATGAGAGATCAACAACAGACCTCACAGAGAGAGAAAAATACAGAGTTGCAGATCTTCTCTTCAAATTTCAGGATACATTTTCACGAAATGAATGGGACATAGGTGTTACTAACCTAACAGAGCATGCCATTAAAACTGAGGGTAAGGGTCCAGTGAGGCAGCCACCAAGGCGTGTTCCTTTGGCTCACGCTGACAAAGAGAAGCAGGCTATAGAAGATATGAAGGCAAAGGGCGTCATTCGGAGTAGCGTATCTCCATGGGCCAGCCCTATCTGTTTAGTGACCAAGAAAGATGGTGGAGTTCGTCTCTGCGTGGACTATAGAAAAGTCAATGAGCTAGTGAAACCAGATGGATTTCCACTCCCTAGGGTCCAAGACTGCTTAGATGCCGTAGCAGGGTCAAAATGGTTTAGTACTTTTGACTTGACAAGTGGCTATTACCAGATCCCTTTAAAGCAAGAAGATATACCAAAGAGTGCGTTTGTATGCAAGTATGGGCACTACGAGATGACCCGCATGCCGTTCGGTTTAAACAGTGCGGCCAGCACATTTCAGCGGACCATGGAACTGGCTTTGCAAGGGTTACAATGGGTCACATGCTTGATTTATATTGATGACATTGTTGTCTATGGGAAAAACTTTGATGAGCATATTTCTAGAGTTGAGGAAGTCTTGAACAGAATGAGTAAGGCAGGGTTGAAGTTAAAACCTGATAAAAGTAACATGTTTCAGACATCTGTAGTTTTCTTAGGGCACGTTGTTTCCACTGAGGGAGTAAAGCCTAATCCGGCAAACATTTCAAAGGTGGTGGATTGGCCAAAACCAAAGTCTGCAAAGCAAATTCGACAATTTGTGGCCTTGGGGTCATATTACAGAAGGTTTGTCAAAGATTTTGCTACAATGGTCCGACCCATGGTGGAGCTCACAAAGAAAGGTAAGAAATTTATCTGGGACGCAGCGTGTGACAGATCATTCGAGTTGGTCAAGAAGGCACTTATTAGCTCAGATGTGATGGGGTATCCTCTTAACAACGCTGGAGAATTCATATTGGACGTAGATGCCTCTGATGTAGGAATTGGTGGAATTCTTCACCAAGTGCAGGGTGAAAGAGAAAGAGTCATCGCTTATGCTAGTAGAGCAATGAATCGAGCAGAGCGCAACTACTGTATCACAGAGAAAGAACTGCTAGCGGTAAGATTTTTTATAGAGTATTTCCGCCAATACTTGCTTGGTAGGAAGTTCAGAGTGCGGACAGATCATCAGGCACTTATATGGCTTTTCAAGCTCAAAGAACCTAAAGGTAAAATTGCAAGATGGATCGAGATCTTGAGTCACTACGACTTTTCAATTGAATACCGTCCAGGACATAAACAAGCACACTGTGATGCACTTTCTAGGTGTGAGAATCCTAGAGAATGCGACTGTCCGAATCAGAACACCAGCGAACTATTGAAATGTGGTCCTTGTAAGAAGTGTCTGAAACGAGCACAGGAGATGTTACATGAAGATCTGTTGAAAGAAGCAATGTTACCGGTAAGTCATGGGAAAAGCGAAAGCAAGGTCGAAATTGACTCAAGAGGACAGGAAGTTACCAGAACTGTAATTCAAGACCAAGAACTACCAGGTCCATCAAAGAATGCGCAAGGTAATACAGATACAGAATCAGATGCTAGCATGCCTGGTACAACAGTAGCCAGTCTGACACCAGACGAGCTTAGAAGATATCAGAATGATGATTCAGACATAGGACCTATTATACGGGCAAAATTGTCTGGCATACGACCAAATAATCAAGAGATGGTAATAAGAAGTCCAGCATGTAGACATTATTGGGTCCTTTGGGATGCTTTAGAGGTAAGAGATAAACTTCTGTATAAAAGATTCTTAAAAAAAGATGGCACAGGTGACCATCTACAGTTGCTGGTGCCCGCAGCTCTAAAAAGAGATGTGTTGGGTCAAATGCACAATTCTCTGTTGTCCGGACACTTAGGGTGTAAGAAAACAAAACAGAAAACTCTCCAAAAGTTCTACTGGTATGGTCTTAAAGAGGATGTCAATCTTCATATTCGTAAGTGTGACGTCTGTCAAGCAGACAAGAAGCCAATGAAGGCTCCTCGAGCTTCTCTGGGATCTTTGTCAGCAGGTGCGCCAGGAGATTGTCTAGCTACAGACTACTTGGGACCATTCCCGGTGACAGCTAGAGGTAACAGATACATCTTGCTCCTCACAGATCACTTTTCCAAATATGTGGAGATTATCCCAGTACCTGACATGACTGCAGAAGTTTGTGCTAGCAGAATCTTAAATGAATACATCGCACGATGGGGCTGTCCTCTTTCCATACATAGTGATCAAGGGAGAACGTACGAAAGCAGAATCTTTAAAGAACTGTGCCGGATGTTAGAGATAAGGAAAACAAGAACCAGTGTGCGAAACCCTAAAGGCAATGGTCAGTCTGAAAGATTTAACCGAACACTCCTGAGGATGATACGAGCATACCTGTGTGACGAACAAGACGAATGGGATCTTCATCTGGGCTGTTTGGCAGGTGCATACAGAGCAACACCACACGAAGCAACAAAGATGACGCCGAATCTCTTGACAGTGGGTAGAGAAGTCAGGCTTCCAGCTGAGCTGCTATTTGGAAGCATATGCTCTCAACAAGGAGATAAGATCACGTCGTATGGTGATTTTGTTGATATTCTCCGTTCACGAATGCAACATGCCCACGAAATTGCTAGGAAGTATCTTGCCTCCTCAGCTAAGAGAAGTAAAGACAGGTATGATGTCAAAGCGGCAGTCAACAGATATAATAAGGGAGATCTGGTGTGGTACTTGTTAGAAGCTAGAAAGCCAGGGGAAGCACCGAAACTAAAGCAGATGTACCATGGACCTTTTCTGGTCAAGCAAAAAGTGACAGAGGTAGATTTCCTTGTCCAGCTTGATAAGTATGGGAAGGAGCAGCTTGTTCACCACGATAAACTGAAGCCGTATGAGGGAGACCAACCCCCGAAGTGGGTAGTTAATGCCAGAAAGAAGCTACTGAAGGCTTAAATTTTCGTCTTAAACAAGACAGTACAATAGTGTTTCAGAGAAGATAAATTGATATGTAAATTGTGTGTGCGTGCGATTTATTTTGAATATGTATGAGTATATTTTTTTTCAGTATTAGAGAATATGGGGTGTAACATAATAGAAACTTTCAATTTCAAGCTAGCAAATGAATTAGCCAGTAGAGTCTCGTCGAGAAGAATTTTTCTAGCAATGACAATTACAGATGTTTACTACAAGTGCGCCTGAAAGAAGTCTTGTCAGTGAGGGCCAGAAACAGAAGAGAGATATAGTGGTGAAATGATTGAGCTATCTCAGTTTGGAAGTTTTCAGATGGTTTAGGAAGAGAAAGTTTAGATAATTGAAGAGGACGAAGTTCGGTACTAAGCTGTGAAAAGGTCAAAGTTCGGAGAATACAAAGATGTAAAGAGAAAGGTTGAAGATTGGTGGAAAAAAGAAGAAAGTAATAGGTTTAGAGAAAGAGGTGTAGAAGTTTGTCACAGAGAAAAGGGAGATAGCGGCGAATCATTTATGTGGTGTAAAAGCATTGTAAACAAGTAAAAAGGGAGTAATAAAAAAAGGCGAAGTTGCTAGTTGTCCTGTGTTTCCTTATGTCCACTGAACTGGGGGGTCACCTGCCACATATCAGTGGCTGAAGACATAGAGTGTTTTCACGACAAACTACAGAGTTTCTCAGAAGATGATCAAGAACCGTATATAACAAATCAAGATTTATTTAAAGTATGAGTGTCTGTGTATCTGAGAGTAAGAGAGTAAGAGATTGGTGCAGCAGAAATGACAGATAGTAAAAAAAAAAAAAAAAAAAACAAGTACGAGTCAGAGAAGAAACAGTAGAGACAATCATTGAGAGGCTTAAAAGTATGTAATGAAAAAGCAGAATCACTGAAGCCCGGTAACAGCGAAGGGAAGGCATAACTTGTAGGTGAGAGGGCTATCTTAGTTCGGAGATTTTCTGAGAGTATGCTGAGAAGTAAAGTGGAATAGAGTAGAAAGATGACGTTCGGATCATAGAGGTGTAAGGATTTAAAGTTCGGAGATTCTAATGAGTTAAGAGAAAGGCTAGTGAATGGTGCAGTAACAGATGTTGAAAGGAAAGGGGATGAGCAGGAAAGTTAGTTTGGAAGAAAGAGAGAGATAGCAGCTATTCGCCTGTTTCTGTGTTGAAGAAAGGTAGAGAGATTATAAACATTGAGAAATAAAGAAGTTGTTAGTCACAGATAAATCATGTTCTTTATGCCTATCGTCCGGGGGGTCTATGTAGGACATCAGTGATCACTTGCCCAAGCTTGTTTAATGTTAGGTGGTTTGTGACTACGAGACTATAACTATGCTTATAACTTCAGGTAAAGATGGAGCAGGAGTTGTCGGTGTTCGAAGATCTAGAGAAAGTAGAAAGAGCAAAAAAGAGGGGAAAAGCTTGGCTATGCCTACACTGCTACAACAACTCGCAGAAGAGATGGGTAGACATCAAGTGCCGTGTTGAGGATCACGTCATGAAGTATCATCTGGCGTTGGAGGAGGTGCCTTTTTATTGCAAACTGTGTATGTTTAGATGCCAGCGGAAAGAGCAACTGGTTTCTCATGTGACTAAATACAAGAGACATGTGGACATGGCGGCCAAGAGTAATATAATTGACCATAGTCCGTGTCTGGTTCAAAATGCAAAACCTCATGTCATGTGTTCAATGGATTATAAACCTCTTACTGCGGAGGAAAGTCTACAGCATTTTCTGGGAATCCGTCCGGCAGTCCAGTCAAGCACTTCACAGACCAGTGAGCAGGTTCTAGAGACAGAGGCTATGTGTGAGACAGACTCAGAATCGCCGATTCCAGCCACAAGAGGAGCAGATATGGCACCAGCCTTGAATACAAACACCTCACCTGAAGTATTCGGTCAGATTGCTGCCCTAAATGTGTCCACAGATGTCAGTAGCCTGAGTCCTACCATAAGCCTGCCAACTGATGGGATCAGCCTGAGTGACCAGCTGATGTCCGGACAGCTGACACAGCTGCTGAGCAGCATTATAAATAATCAACAGCTACTTCTGACGAATTGCAGCAATAGTCTGTCAACTGCTGGGTTACTGAGTCAGCCTGTTCTCGGATCTCTGCCTGCTACTCCAGCCCGTGCTCAGGATCTGACAGGTCTCAAGCCTGCTACAGAATCCACTGTCAGTCAAGAAGTGGTCAGCCAAAGCGTTCCTTCGATGCCCCAAGAAGTTGTGGGCCTCACTGATCCACTATCAACTCAAGGAGAGGAGGATCAGTCAACGCTGTCAGCAGAAGATGTAGGGATGAACCAACCTGTGACACAAGAAGCTCAGGAGGTTGTCAACCAGACCAACACCCAACTTAGTCAAGACGTGGGCAGTACACCAATCAAAGAACTAAGCAAAGATGTCAAAGAACCAGAAAAACCAGAAACTCAGACGAGTAATGTCATGGAAAGCCAACCGCTCGATCTATCAGTGACTGTTGTTGCTTCAAATTCTGCTGTGCCTAGTCAGCGTAAGGTTAGAAGTGTGCCTGAGAAGGAAAGCAGTAGTAAAGAGTTAGAGAATGACAATGTTGAGGAGATGCCTTTGGACCTGTCAGCCAAATCTAGTTTATCTGATGGACATGGTAAAGTGGGGATACAGGTAGAGACAGCAGCTAATGAGAGAACTGACATGCGAAAGGTTGTCATATCAAGAGAAGTAGAACCAGCCAATATTGAAGAATATGTGCCACAGTATGTGCCGACACCAGTAGAAAAGCTTAAGGACATTAAAGATAAGAAAGACCAAGAACCGGGGTGCTCAGTAGAGACTATGAACAAAGGAAAGGATGAAAACGTGCTTGAGGATATTCTTCAAGATGAAGACATGACAATTTCGTCACCAAAGAAAAGAGGGATAGAGAAAGAAGACAGACAAACTAATTACAAACGAAGAAAGCAAGATCATTCTAATACTAAATTACCTGTAGATATACAAGGACTAAGTGAAAGTACACTAGTGACGGTAGTTGATATATTTCGAATAGTCATGGAGAAGAACGCAGTAGCAGTGAGAAAGATGGAAGAGAAACTAACCGAAAATACAGTCATGATGTGTAAACTGATAGATGGTGTAACCAGGCTGAAGAACTCGATCGACGAGCACGAGAAAGAAGAGAGGCGCAGAGAGGATAGGAGGAGAGACTTTGAGAATAGGCGGGAAGAGGAGAGAAGGAGAGATATTAGTAGATGGCGGGAAGAAGAAAGGAGACGGGAAGAATGGAGAAGAGAAGCTGAGAGGAAAGAGCGAGAAGAGCGAAGAAGGAAGGAAGAGAAGACTGTAGACAAGGATAAATCGGAGAAAAGGAAGGAGAACCAAGGTGATGAGAGGGCAGTTTTAAATGAAAGTAACAACAAGCAGGTGGAAAGAAGGGGGAGACGGTGGTAAAGAAGGATAAAACTGGATTTATTGTTAATTTATTATCATGGTAGATATGGGACTCAAGATAGATATTTTAAGTCAACTGTGTGTGAGAGAGGGAGAATCAGTGAGAGAGGTTGGAGAGAGAGAAATTTAAATTAAAAATGTAAATTCTTTGCTTAAGGTTTTTTAGGTTAGAGTGCGAATGCAGACATCATTAATTAAGGTCATTATTTGTAAACCTAAGAGATAAAGGAATGGTTTGTGGCCTGGAAGCTTTTGGTTCTTTTTGTGTGCCTCCTGCATTTGCAGATGGGACTTGCTGCAAATGGGGGTAGGTCTACAATTACCTGTTTCTATGTGTTTGGCTTTTGTCCATTCCTTTGTTCACTGGTGATCGTTTAAATGATTTTCTATGGAAGAATCAATTAGGAACATGGCTTGGGCATTGGTGGGAAGCCACTCTGCTGACTACCTTTGTGCAAGTCAAGTCATTCTTCCAAAGGAATTATAGAATATTTTATAAGTGAATGAAGGTCAAGTTAAATGAATTGTTCGCTGTAAGGCCTAAAATGGTGGTTGGTTCACTATCTTTGGCAATAATAATCTGAGTCTGGTAAAATGAACCACCATATTAAGCCTACAGTGTTGTTATTGTACCTTAAAATGTTTAATGTTTCCTGAAGCTGATGCTAGTTTTATAAGGGTTAAATGTTGAAGTTTAAAGCTGTTAAATAATCTCTTAAAATCTTAATGATAACTTATTTATTTTTTTTTAATGTGATGATATTCCTCAATCAAAATCTGCAAGTATATGGATGTGTAATATGTATTGAAAGATAAGTGTTATTGTGAAGTTAACTTTAACAATCCCACTTCTGACACCAAATTGTACATCATTTTAGTCATAACTGCATAGAAACTTCATCCACTTCATTCTTCATGGGATTCGTAACAATATCAGTTTCTCGAATTCTTATACCGTTTCATTGTCATTGGTTCCTTTCTTAGCTCGTTAGTTGGAACTTTAACGAGCTGAGAGGGGGGTAATGTAATGAGCCAGTGTTTTAGCCTGCCGAAGTCCGGATCGCTCGAATCCCATGTGGTTCAAGTTTGTAACGGGACAGTTTATGTGTATTTCATTGCTCGAATTGTTTGTCATACAAATCCATTTAGTCTGCCATGACTAGCAATGTTAACTTACCTGTTGCACATGATTAGTCCACATGTCATGTCTGTTTTAACCATCTTTTAACGTAAAGTGTCCCAAATTCTGTATCAATTATTGTCAACACGTTTTTTGTGTATTGATTTGTTTTGTGTAAGTACAATATTGAGTGAGAAAGAGGCTGTCGGAACGCTGTAAGAAGTCACCGAACTGTCAAAGTGAAACTTTCGCAGTTTCATTCAAATTAATCAAAGAACCCTCATTATTATTCTCATATAATTGCAAGAGTCTTCTAGACAATTCATTTCTGCATCGTCTCATAATTTTTTTACCATACATTCCATTCATATTTACTGAGATATCCGTCGTTTTCTGCAGGCACTGTCCGATTTTTCGTTTGTATTTTGGCGGCCATTGAACTTTACCGCTATGTTGTTGTCTTCATTCTACAAGGAGACGTTGTAGGATCACGTGATCCTACAAACTTTTCTTGTAGGATCGTATGACTTTACACTCAAATCTTGTAGGGATGTATGATTTTACTGTAGATTTTTGTATGAACGTAGGATGTAGGGTTGTAGACTATATAAAGAAAACTGTAGGATTTTCGTGGACTTCGCCATTCGATACTAAGGTTGAGAAGACGCTAAATTAGTGTCTCTCGTCAATTTTTATTCTAATTTCTTTAGATTAAGTTCGCGTTTTATTAATTTATTATCAAAGGATAGGGAAACGATAAAACAACATCTTTGGGCATTTTTAAGAGTTTATTAAGCATTTTCTTCCGAGTTTTCGTGAAAATTTATTTCGTGCATCACATTTCATTTTTCATAAGTCATTTTTGGCCACAGTAAACTTTCATTTGACATTGTAGGTAGACAGACACAGCTTTGGGTGCAAGTGATCACTGTTTTAAGCTAAATAAGTCATTATTGTCATTTTTCTGTTGAAGGAAGTTCATTTAACAAGTCCCATGCTACCTTTTCCATTTATCGCCATGTTTTAACATTGTATTAACTTGTTGAATATTTATAGTTGAGTTTGCATAAATAATCAAAGAGCTAAGAGAACTGAAGTAAAAATTTAATAAAATGTGCAAACTTCAGATAAGTTTTAGTCTTTTTCCTTTTCCATTTATTAACTAAATCAGGCTTTAGTTGAAGTCCATTTTATTTCCCATTTTGGGTTGCTTGGTTTTCCTACCCTGTCTGCCTGTTCAAAGCAAGTGCTACATAGAGGATCGGTGGTCTCTGGGTTACTAAGTGCTGGTCTGTGCACAGTCCTTATAGCGGAGCGTAACACTACGTTAGGTATTCCACACAAGTGTTAGCTATTTGGTGATAACATAGAATATTAGTATATGTAGTTGATATACTTGTGTATATCTTACATTCTGATGCACTTTCGTATGTAACGCGACGTCTGTTTAGATAACGTCAAAATACGCCATTACGTAACTATTACGTCACTATTCATTTGTTGACGTATGGTTTTACGACGCTTAAAGCGTTTGCTATTGCTATTGCTATTTGAATACACAATCAGAATAAAATAATCAAGCTGAACATAGATGCTACGATTGACGGAAAAGGGCAAGTTTTAACGTTTCTAACTCTTATAATTAATTCAATGTATGTCTGTGTAGGAACCTTTAAACCAAGTTCCTGTACTTTTCTCCAGACTGCTTGTCCCCAGTGAAACGCACATCCTTGTATAGCTGGGTTCTCGAAAACTGATCTTAGAGCCTGCCAGAGTCCACTTTCGAAATCAGCCACAAATCGCTCTACAGCTGGTGCATCTGCCATAATATCCTTCAGCTTCTTCAGAACCTGGATTAAATAAATAAAATGGTGGAGGCGGAATTCCTTTCAGCCGTAAACGGGATTCCATAGCACACAGCCTTTAAATTTCCCCTTCCCATCATTCTCCTGTCATCAGCATATATCAGAGATACTGTAGAGAAAGGCGTAAACCCGCTTGTGTACGTTACATTTATTAATATCAAAATGCCAGTTTTAATTTTTGCGACTCATCGTGATATCATGATCAGCGGATCATTTTTGTAGAATAATTAAAGCAAAATGTTTTTAATACTGTTTGCGTTGTACCTATGCTTTTAACACAGTGCGTCTAAAGAAGGATTCAGTTTATGAACATATCACAGCATATTTACAGCATGGACGCGCTGGCAGGAAGGCTGGGAGAGTTTGAATGAAATTTTACTTTAATAGTTCAGTTCTATCATGGAATTGTTGAGCAATAATTCACTGTTGTTCGACCAGTTATAAGTAGATATGTCACTCTCGCTCCGAGCTCGTGATATGGGCTACTTTACAAGTGACCTCCAACCAGTGAAGTATTACTCAGCCATTCAATGCTAAAGCTGATCTATTTCTCATGTGTACTCAGCTTAGTGGTTTTAAACTCACCTTCTTATAGTCTTGGGACCGGAGCCTTTTTGTCTGTTGCTTGGTCCACCGGGGCTCAACTGGTGACCTTCTTTTGCTTCAGATTTCCAGTGGGGTTGTTTGGCAGGACAGGGATCTCCACCTGTCAGACGGCCCGTTGTATCTGTTGAGTCCTCGTCTTTGCTTCTTCATGGTGTTGAAATTTGATTTATGTGTTTACCGTGATGATTCATTGACGAGTTAGAGGGTTATCATGCGAACCGAACAACCAACTAAATGTTTTGTACCACTTCAGAAACTGAGGGTGAGGTTGGGCCTGTAAAATCGATTGACGCCCCCCAGTAATTCATTACTGACCGTTCCAAGGCGGTAGTTCTGTTGTGGTTCTTTGTTGCCTGTTTTTGGTGTCAGAGTTTCTGTGATGTTTTACCTTATGTATGTTATTATTATTTTTGGTTCGGTTTGGGTTGCTGAGTGGCCACCTTTTGGGAACAAGCTGCTCACTCGGTTGGCCATATGTTCTCTGTATCTCGATTATTTGTAATCTTAGTTGTTTCCAACTATGGTTTGAGGGCTGGATTTGGATTTTGATTGTTTCAGTTCCTGGTCTTTGCATACTTTTTACTTTTCTTACGTCGTCTGGACATCAAGACGTAGACGAGTGGGACTTGCTTTGAATGTTCGCCAGACTTCACAAAACCATGGATGGACAACAGCTGTGCAAACGGCTTGCGGACGATCTTGAATGTTCCGTCAATGTACCATACTTTTGCCTTGGCCAATAACTCCAGTTGTGTGTCTGTCGCAAACAGTAGATGGCGCTGCTCGTCAACTGTAACGTCCGCGCGATGAAAGTTTTCAGGCAGAAATTCAAAATCCAGCTGTAAGTAAGAAACATATGAGGGGCATCATGAGAACGTAGACTTTAAGGAAATACTCAGGCCAACACGTGCATATTTGCCTGCATCATTATTAACATATGGAATCCCGGGTGAAAAATTACGTCTGATCAGTTGCATACATTCACAAGTTGATTTTGACAATAAATGTTTAATCATGGCAAAAGGTCCATTATATCTGGATGCTGTTCGCTAGGATAATATTTTTGTTTGCTGATCCGGCACTTAATCTCGGATAGTAGAAATTGCATGATATCAACGACGCATTAGTCATGAAAATTGTTTAGCGCAATTAAACCATACAACTTTGAAAAACTTCGTATCAACATCGGATTAAAAGTTTTCATTACATTTTATCACACAGGAGGCACATGACGTCGACATGACGACGTACTAACGTCGATTCGACGTCATCACGTCGCTTCGACGTTTGTACGACGTAATGTTGACTCAGCTTTTGTCCCAAACTTTTTTGTATATTACATATATGTGTATGTATTTTACAATTTAAAAACGAATAAAAGCAATAAAATAAGCAAATAAAGCAAAAGGAAATTGACTTTCTATGTCAATGTGCGCGTTAACTCAAATCATAAGAATGCACTGAATATTGCTATTATGTAGGAATCGAAATAGTTATTTTCTTGCACCGAATCGTGATTATTATTTCTATTCTGTAATTCTGAACAGACACGACGTATGTTTAATACGCTCCACGTCAAACCGATTATCCGATGGTGGTATGTAATGTATGGAAATCATGGCATGGTTTGTATCACGAGTAGCACTGATCATGGTTGCCTGTTGATATTTTGTTAGAAGTCCTAAGCTGTGCCCCAGCACTATGCTTTAAATCGGGAATTTACGGAATTTTTTCTGAGATAAAGATAGAGTAATAAAAAAACTTACCTCACGCGTCAAGGATGGTGGCTCGTCCATAAAAGAATCTTCGGTGGCTTCTTCGGCAACCTAAACAGGTGAAATCAAGCAAAGAATGTTGGCGATGTGGATAGGTTAAACATGTTTATTTCATGAAAAAAAATATCTTAAAACAGATTTATCATAACTTGACTAATAAAATTGATCAGAACGGACGGTAATACTGTTTACAATTCACATCGAGGAAAATTGGGGAAAAAAATCGAGATTATTAACTGGAAGCGTTTATAGCACATATACCTGGCCAAACTGTTTAATAAGGAAACCCTTTTCCCCGATTCCCCAAGCTAGATACGTTTATGTCGTTACTAAGAGGGAGACTCTGCTCAAACTTTGTGGTTACGCAGGCTGATATGAGTCTTCGCTGTTTAACATGTTTTACGGCCCCGTACACTTAAAATTTTCCCTAGATTATACAGCGAAAGACCTGGAAGCTGACCGTAGAATTTTTATGTATTTAATATGACTGTTTGCTATCTGTCTCATGAGCTCGAAGTATTTTTACAAAGTTGGGAATGGCCGCTTCTTTGCAATCTCCCATAATTTAAACTTAAGAAATTTGCTGTTGCAATGAAAATTTCTTACCTCAACATCTTCAACCTCTCTGCTTGGTAGCCTGCTAGTACATGGTACACAGACGAAATTCAGATCAAGCTTGCCCTCCACTGCGGCCCTGTAAGCAACACTGGAAATTCCTGCAAAAATAAGACAGTTTGACATAGTTAAGGACCTGAAAGAGATGCATGTTATTAAATGCAGTTATACACAATACATAGTAAAATTTAAAGCTACATAATAAAATATTGCCATACAAGATTAAGCTTCAGCATTGCCTTCTGCTATTCTTAACCGACACACGGTAAAACACGTATATTTCACGGTAAAAGACCTGGAAACTGGCTGCAAGGCCCTTCACTGGAAAATAACGGGACAGTACCGTAACTTTTTAACATGGAAAATGAGAACATTGCGTAAAATCCTCGTTTGCATTCCTAATAAATGCGTATTTAAAGCAAGGAATTTATACGGTTTCCATATTACTTAAAGATTCTATACCGTAGTTTTTACGGCAAAGGACCAGTTGCCAGCTCCTTTACAGTAAATCCACGGGATTTTACTAATACTTTCAAAGTACTCAGGTAATAGAAGATAAAATTAAAGTATAAATAAAAAGATACCTGTTCCACATTTTCTATGTTGCCAGCCTTCGCAGACATCACAAGAAACAGCATGCATGCGAGCACGGACCTCAGAGTTACACTCAATGCACAAAACAGACATTTTGCCACAATACTACCGAATGATAGATACACAGTGATGCGTTTATAACGATGCGTAATCTTGATGTAATACAATATACAAATACAATACAATACAATACAAATTCTTTATTGGCATTAAACATATACAAATGCTTTTCGCCAAAAAAAAGCAACATGGCAAGTGGGTATACAAATACAACAGATTAAATAGGTTTACCAGAAGCATAAAAGGGAGTAGAACCTAAAACGAGAAAAAAGAAATATATGTATTTACTGACCCCGGAGGGCACACGATATCCAAAGGACGCCAGACCGGCGTCGATGCGACGTTATAACGTCGCATCGACGTCGGTACGACGTCATTCTGACGCCATAATGCCCGCTGAGGGCATAAACATCGCAATATCTTTGTTATATCTACACAATATCTGAGTATTACAGAGTATTTGATGTCAAATGGAAGGCTAAAGAGAATGGTAAAATACGAGGATCGGGGTATCTCGCTGGACTTCTCCCTTTGGGGCTCGTCCAAGGAGACACTACGATCCTTTGATAAGGTGGATATTTTCGATAATTATTAGTCAAGCAAATAAAGCTCTTCTTTCATTGGCAAAGTAAATAAATTTAGATAATCTATTAACTGATTTTTCGGATTTATTTTGCATTAGTGATTGGAATTTATTTATGCTAGGCCATCTGCAGTAATAGGGGGGTAAATATTTTCTACGGATGTCTGAATAAAAAGGGCATACCAGAAGGAAATGGTATTCACTTTCGACTAAATTCATGTTGCAAAGTAAACAAAGTCGTTCTTCTCTTGGGGTATTAAAATATCGGCCTAATTCAATCGCTAAATTGTGAGAACTTAGTCTAAAACGGCTAAGAGCGTACTTATATTTATTTAGGCGAATAAAATTAAGGTAGGGCTCATGTTCTGTGTCGTGTTTAAATATGCAATATGACTGTAGCTTTGTAGATGAATTGATGGACATGATTAAGTTTTGATCGGCATTATCTAGTATTCTTTGTTCAATTTGGAGATAAGGAATCTCATTTAATTGGCCTTGATTATCCCATACATAATTAAATCCTCAATCATAAAGGAGAGTTTTCACCTGATGGGCCCAGTTAGTACCATTAGAAGTGTTATTGTTTTCAGCGTCATTGAGCAGCATGTCATACACATTTCTAAGAAGCACGTTGTCTGTGTTGATAGTTTTAATCCAGTATCGTAATATTCTTAGTTTACGGAAAGTCATAAGAGGTTTTCTCCCTAATTCACTGTATAAGGCAGATAAATTTGTCGATTTTTTAACACCTAGTAGACTCCTGCAAAATCGGGTATGGATACGTTCTACATCTGGAGCGCCATGAAAGCCCCACACCTCGGAAGCATAACTAAGTACTGAGCCTACTAGGCTGTCAAAAAGTTTAAATTTTTCGTTATTAGATAGTGTGATGTTTTGAAATAACCTATTCAAATTGTGCATAGAGAAGGATCCATACTCAACTAGACACTTTTGCGTTCTATTCCAACTACCATTTTTATAAAACATAGTCCCCAAATATTTAAAATGGTCCACTACTTCTAGAATAGTATCGTTATAAGAAATGTTAGCCGTTGTTTTTCTGCCTTTCTCGAATATCATTATTTTAGTTTTTTCGGTGTTAACTTTTAAATTCCAAATACAGCTATACTCATATAAATTGTTTAACATATGTTGTAGTGTTTGAGGGGATTTTGAAAAGAGAACTGCGTCGTCTGCATATAAAAGCATAAACAAATTGATATCATCTATGGAAATTACGTCATCATTGTCAACAGAAGTGTTTTCAAGTATATCATTTATGAAAAATGTGAACAAAACGGGAGACAAGGGATCCCCCTGCTTTACCCCAGCATCAATATTAAAGAACTAATACAGCCGCCAAGTTTTACAAACATATATACTAGCTCGCCGACAAATTAAAGACATTTTTTATAACAATGGTAACTTTCTTAACCTTTTGTTCTTTTTCTATTTTAAGCAAGTACTGTTTGACACCTCACTTAATTGCTATTTGTTTTTCAATCAGCTTTACCCGATTAGTATGTTTGCTTGCCGAAGTTTTTCTTTATGGGGTTGCTTTCACGCGTATATCAAACAGTTTCATGTGTTTGATGCGCAATTAAAGAAAGAGACCAAGGTAATTTGAAAACCAATCAGTCTTAAATGATTTGCGCGGGTCTATGACAAAACATCGAAAGACAAAATATCGAAACGTCAGTTCATCGAAAAGACAGAATATCGAAATGACAAAACAGCGAATAAGACAAAATATCGAATGGACATTTCATCGAAAGAAAACATCGAAAAAATATCGAAGAAACATCGAAAAAACATCGAAAAAATATCGAAAATATCATATAATTAATTATATTGATATATTTGCTGCATCTTTATGTCACATTGTCTATTGCAGTCGGATCACAAAACGTCACAAGGCGCTGCGTCCGTCGTTATTTTATTCCGTGTTTTATATATTAAATATTTTCTAAAGGCCACTGCAGATGAATATTCCACATGTACGGTTTTCAAAATCGCTAACAATGGCAGACAATTATTTATTTCAGGACAGATTTGCTTCCTTCGGGGAATTGGGGTCTTCTCTGTGCAGAAAATCCCTCCTGGACGAATTTGATGCGCTCATAAGGAACACAGGAGCGGTAACCATACAAATATTGTGAGAAAACCCTAAGTGTTCTGTATATTTCTTGCGCAAACCCCAAAGCCGTTACGTAAACAAACTTCGATTCTTATGGAGTGAATTCGATCATTTGTCGCACCTGAAATGTTATGAATTCGATATTTTGTCGTAGTGTTTATCTGGCATTTTCGATTTTTTGACGTTTGATGTTTTGTCGTATTAGATATTTTGACGTTTCCTTGTTTTGTCGTATTTGATGTTGTGTCTTTTCGATGAAATGTCGGGCACCCGTTTTGCGCAGATTAAGATTAACGACACGGGCTTTGATTAGTCGCTATTCATCAAAGACTAATTATTTATTGCAGTTTTTGGCTTGTGAATAAATATTAAATATTACAAAGTCATAGAAAATAAAAATACAATTATTAGAATTAAAAATATTATATCCGTACAATGATAAGTAAAGGGTTCAACTTATTAAATTTAATTACCATACCATCATGATTTTCATCCTAAATATTGGTTTGTAACCGTAGTATATACTAGTAGAATTGATATTGTATATTATTGTAAGTGAGGGTACGAATCGCCCGGGACAGGGTACTAATCGACCAGAAATAGGGTACGAATCGACCAGCAGTAGGGTACGAATCGACCAGGACTAGGGTACGAATCGACCAGGACAGGGTACGAATTGACTTGGGTACGAAACGTCCAGGGTACAAATCGTCTTGCACCCTTTTCGAAATGTTTTAAGTCACCAAAATTTAAATTTTTATTAAAATTTATTCTTTATATGTAACTCTAGCCATTTCCTTATGAACTGTGATTATCAACAGAGCTGTGATTACGAAAATTCAGAAACGTAATATGACTTTAAATATTTTAAATCATAAAAATCAGAAAATACTTATTTTCCTATTTTACAGATAGTTATACACATATTATTTTCTGAAAAATATTTTTACAAAGACTCATTTTTAAGTGCATTTTTGGTTATAAATCTATTCATATATCTTTTAAACATTTAAATTTCAATCATTTTTTTATGTAATTGTTGTATTATTGTTGTACGTGTATGTTGTTTTTACCGAATAAAAATCAATCAATCAATCAGAACTTTTTTTTTAATTTCAGGCCTAATCGAAACCGGGAGGGCCAATGCACGACAACTATGCGGACAGACGGTACAAATTTGACGCAAGCGCAACACAACTTCCTTTTAATTGTCAACAACACGTTTCTCTCATAAATTTCACAACTGGCACACTAAACCACCGAATGTTCCATTACTTTTGACACACAATATTCAAAAATGGTAGGACATTTCTTTTAAAGATGTTAGTTATATGTACCGTTTTACAAAATAACCCATTATATTTCCTGAAACTACTTTCGTTTGTTTCTAAGTTGGTGGTTTGAATATATTTTCGGAGTGATCTATATTTCGGAAAGTGGTTGGGAACTTGATGTTGATGTCCATGGTAAACAGCTATGGTCGTGCCAGGATGGTCAGTTAACCTAACCACAATATTCCTGGGCAGGCTTAGACCTAAGCGGTTTACCAGTGTTAAGTGCACATACTTTCGCCAGTAACTGACAACTGTCCTTCTTGAATCTGTCCTTCAAAACCTATCTCAACCCGTGCTTGATGGAGCTAGAACAGAACCGGCTGGGTTTATGCATCGGGACAATCTATTGCGGGTGCCCAGCCTGCGCGGACGGCGTAGCTATACTTACCAGATGTGAAAACGAACTGCAGCTCATGACCAACGTGATCAAAAGAAACTGTAACCAGGACAGAGTTACCATACACCCAAAGAAGTCAAACGTAGTACTAATGAAGAATCATAAAACAGTAACTAAGAAACATTTTAAGTTAGATCTAAATGGCAACAGCATATCGTTGTCTGAAACTACAACTCATCTTGGACTTTTTCGTTCTGAAATAAATGAAAACACAATCAACATTGAAGATCGTCTAAGCTTGGCAAGAAGGACTTTATATTCATTGATAAGTACAGGTGTTCACTGGTCCAAAGGGTTAAACCCTGGCTGCTCTTACAAGATATATCAGTGCTATGTTCTCCCAAGACTTTTATTCGGTCTAGAAGTGTTACCATTAACAAAGACTCAGATCAATATACTGTCCAAGTTTCATATCGGCAATCTACGTAGATTCCAGACATTACCCATTAGAATGGCCACATGTGCTGTCTACCTACTTATAGGCGCACTTCCACTAGAAGCAGAACTCTATAAACGTCACCTAAGTCTATTGTATAATGTCCTAACAACTACGAATAAAACCATCATAGAACTGTCAACCCGACAAATAGCCATTAACCTGGACAATAGTCAAAGTTATTTCAGTAGAGTACTAAACATTCTTAGTTTGTATAACCTGCCAAACCTGCAATATCTCAGTGAAAATCTCACCTCCAAGGAAAACTGGAGACTCCAAGTTAAAAAAGCGGTGAACTGTTACAAAAGGAAGCTTCAGAAAAGTCAACACTGAAATATATGAACTGTGAATCTATGAAAATTGGTCAGGTGCACATAGCTTGTTCATCACTTGAATCTACTATATGGGACGTCAGAAAGGGCATCACGAAGAGTAGAATGCTCACAGGTACCTACCTGTTACAGTCAAACAAATACAAATTCATAAACTCAACTGAAAGTTCAACTTGTAAATGTTGTGGCCTTGAAACAGAAGATATAGTACACATGTTGCTAGACTGTCCTGCTTTGTATGTCCAAAGAAAACAGTATTTTAGCCATCTGAGATCCTTAGTAGTTAACTGTATAGGAGTGAAACAGTGGGAATCAGTCCTTGATACTAAGGAGAAACTAGTAAGGTTAATTCTAGACTGTTCAAGCTTCGCATGTCTAACTGGGAAAATGGAGTTTCAAACAATAGTGAAAGCGACTACTGAGCTGTGCCACAGACTCCACCACGCGCGACTGCAGAAGCTAAACCAGTGAAAGGAATATTTAGGAAACGCCGCGTTTGTGAATCACAACGTCCCAGAGATGTACATAGCCAGTATTATTGTTGGAAAATTGTGTAAATAACCATTCAGCACACGCCCTCACGGATTAAGTGTAAATAGTTAAACAAAAAGTTATATGGACTTTACCTAAGAAGATTACAGACTGAAGTCTGGTGTTCCTTATTGGAAGTTAATACCTATACAAGAAGTAGAAGAAGAATCAGTGGAAGGGGAACAAAAGTAAATGGCCTGAGCATGTATCGAACCCTAGATCCTTGGCTATTGAATCAGATGCACTACCGTGACAAAGCCCTCAGATCTGGAAGCAAGCTGTGCATTATATATGGGCATTTTATATCAGTATTTATACAGTTTGTTAAGGGTTTGTTGGCTTTGTTCCTTGGGAACAAAGCATTTTCCTTGGGAACAAAGCCCTTGATAATCAGTATAAATTAGGGGATAATTGTATTCAAAATTGTCATTTGAGGAGGTAAATAGTAGGTTTTATGGTCAGAAATTTCGTGGTGTGGAACCGTAAAACGAAATTTGCGACCATAAAATAGGCGATTAACCTCCCTGAATGACAATTTTCAATACAATTATCCCCATTCAAATGCACTTTTCACATTTTCACCTTTCCAGGTGTGCTACATGTACTATGCACCCATTGCAAATACTTTCAGGGACGTAAAACCAGCCATCAACCAATGAAAAACTACGTTCAGTAATGACGTCGGATTTCCGACAGTATATTGTCGCAAATTTTTGACGTTATCCAATTAGATGTCGCATTACATACTCCTAAGTGCATTAGAATCAGATATAAAATACCCATACAAATTATGATAATGCACTGCTTGCTTCAATCCAGGTCTGTTGACCATTGATTCCGAATGTACAAAAGAAAATGCTGGAGTAAAACAACTAATACTCTCAATGGTAAATTGATGCACAGTACTTTAAAAGCAGAAGGGTACTCTGAGGGATTAAGGATTTGTTGCTGGATGAGTTAGCTCAATTTGACCCAAACATCCAGTGCTATCTTTGAAATGGCACACCATTTCCACGAAAGTTGCTTTAATGAAGTGGCTGAATAGTCTTCCCCGGGATGTCCAAAGGGTTTGTAGGTCAAGTCCAGTAATGTTAAGTCCAAGGAATGGCATCGTCTAAATTGTTTCCTTTCATTTTCATAATTGGGGCACTGTAGAATGTAATGCTCAACTGTCTCCTTATCTCCACAACTACAAAATGGTGATGGTGTCAACCCGAGTTCATGCCTATTGTTACGACTTGGCAGTGGTAACAAGAAAGATGGAAGTAAACCAGCAACAAGCCTGTTTTAAAACTTAACCAAATTTCTTTACATGTACATCAAAATAAAAGAGTCATTAATTTATCAAGAAAAATATAATTTACAGTACCTTAATTTATCCTGAAAGTCCCTCAGAATATTTTACACACAAGTCCTTTAACAGTTTCTGATCCCAGAAATTCAAGTCAGCACAATATTTCTAATAATCCCAGAATGAAACAGTGCTTGCACTAACTTTGAAAAACAGGAAGTCCTGACTTCCATGCCTTAGATTTTGGAAGTACCAAGGGTACATGGTGGCATATTGTAATTAAAATTTACCATTATTTTGTATGTACAGGACTGCTGCAGTCAATTTATTTATATTCAGTGACATCATTCATATCTAATGAACTTTATAACCATTCAAAAGTTTAATAATTTATAAAAATTGTGGCACATGCTAATCACCAAAAAGTACATGTATTCCTGACTTCCAGGCCATCAAATTTTGAAGTCCCAGAGAGATTTTTGGGAGTAAATTACTCCCAGACATCCATTAGTGCAAGTACTGATGAAAGTCAAATACTTTAATAGCAATCCAATATATTAAATTCCAGTTTAAACATATTTTCCTACAGACTGGTGAAAGTTTACAAAGATGTCCAAATAAAAATTTGTACTCTTTATATATTATCTAGGAACATTCAGGAAGTAACCAGAGATCGATTTCACCAGAAAGTTCTCAGTTCTGACACAATTTGAAACCAGAAGATTTTTACTGTTTACAACAAAAAGTTCTACTGTTTTCTTCAGTACTAAAATAGGTTATTCAAGAAAATTCTCGAACAATCTTGAAAGCTCTCTAACTTTCCTGAAGCTTCCACAACATTCTTTTGACAATTGGGAGCAAATTTTAGAACTTTCTAGACAATTCTTTCTGTTTTGGGAATATTCTTAAGTTTCCCCAATTTTCTAGAATATATGTTCTACAGTACAATGTAAACAACTTGGTTATTTCAAACTTAAAAATCATGGTTAAAGAAAATATTTACAACAATTAAACACCATATTCATAAGACCTATACTCAGTTAGTGGTGAATTTCCAGCTATTAGCTGGAACAGCATAGAAAAATGTCTTTTAGTAGGTATATCAAGCAGCTTCTTTCCTGCAACCTTTGAGCAGTAGACATGGTGCTGCCTACCTACTATAGATTTTTCCCATCTGTCTTGTCATCTTTGTAACTGGTGTTGTTTGCTGGCTTGTTTAGTATCTTGAACAGAGATATTCTGAGTATCCACATCAAGGGTTTCAGCTGAATGAACCAGCTTGTCTGTGATCTCATTTTCTCTGATATCACTATAACCAGGTATTCACATGCTGTGTACCAGGATTGTTGTTGTTTTTTCCTAGGACTTTCATCACCTTTTCGATGTCATTGGCTACAGCATGATTTGGTTTCAGGGCTCGGGAAATATTGAAAAATGAATCGGTCCAGCCGATGACGTCATCACCTAACTAATTTCCATTGGAAAAAATGATACCTGTCACGAAAACTAATGACAACAAGCGAAGTCCTGTGAATTAATTCCCGATTTCCGTACAATGGTCGTACATTGTTGTGTTTGGTGGAGTTCTTGGTTTCAAACATTTTAAGACGTTTATCTACGCATGTAGAAGCAAATACAAGACTAGAACGTGTTCGTAGGCAAAGCGGACGTGATAGAAGACATCACGCTTGATTGACAGGTGGACAGGGGAGACAACCTGTGCAAGCCCATTGCATTGAAACAATATTATTGACTGCCATTCCTGTTTGTGAACAATACGGAAGTCCTGAGCATTAACTCGCCCAAGTTATGATGGTTGTACTGTTTAACGTACCCAAGTTGCATAATTTCCCCTCCACTGCGGCCGAATGGGCCGCGTCAGAAATGGTGACTTACGGAACGCGTGAAGAGCGTATAATGACTAGCTTCCACCGAAGTATTCGGTTGTCGCTAGGTCGCCGTTCATTATTATTCATGTTAGATGCGAACAAGAAAGACCGGTCTGACTGCTTAGTTGCGCTGGCTGATACGATTGTTAGTCATCTGTGTGTGTACTTAGGTACCTTTAGCCGTCATACAGTTAGAATGACACTGCGTACGTTATACTCACAGCGGCGTCTTTTATCTTTACATCAAAGACAAAACGTGCTTGACCCATAAACGAGCGGGTAATTGCATATCAACGCTACCGTTAGTACTATACCCAATATAATAATCGCGTAGACCCTGATCAAAATGCGCTATTTTTGTGCACTGATCGGCATTACTTTCGCACTGGTCTGCATGACGATATGACGATACAACTAGGAAAATCGGTGAAATGGACGTTTCCATTTACATATGTTATAGTTCCATTATTTTTTTACAAGATGGACACCTTTCATCCCAAAGCCCAGTCATCGTGATTTTGATAAGTTGTTTTGCAGACTGTCGTAAGAGTGCGCGTCATTATGACACTTGTTATTGACAGGTAGGCGGTCCGACATGTGGTTCAGTGCTCTATACTGACAATCTCGATTGGCCCGTAGGCGGTCTTTTCGTCTGGCTAACACCTGCGTTAATCCGATTAGTTATGACACGTGCTAGAATTTTAAAGACAGTGGCGATATTTCATACGAACGGCCGTATGTAACAATTATCGGACGAATCGGGGAAAATTTCCTAAGTATTGGGCCAGTATGGGACCGATTTTTGGGGGCTTTGGGCTGTTTCCAATCGGTCCCAATTTCTGAATTTCGGTCTGGGACCGAAAGAAATCCGGTTTTCCCGAGCCCTGTTTGGTTTATCCGCCAAGTTTAGTGTTAAGATACCAACCGGGCTTTGGCTATCACTGAACATTCTGACATGATTCTGGAGAAATTGTTCTATATTCTGTATGATGAATTCGAGAGCAATTAGTAATCAGTACCTGAGATAAGATTTTGATCAACTGAGTATTTACCTACTCACTTTTCAGATAATTGGGTATATCAGTTTTGAAATTGGGTATTTGAAATTTCGAAGGGCTATTAAAGGAATTGGGTGGCCACAAATTTCAGATCAGGTATTTTTGGATGCCATACTGCTTTGTCAACATTATTTCATTCATACTGGCATTTGAGGTTATGACGGTTTAAACATCATCATCAGAACTCTGCCGCCCTTTTTATTATTGATAGCAAGCTATGGATACTTAATTTTCCAAGACGTACAGTTTTCTTGAACACCTAGCTTTTCCCCGAATAAACGCTACTTTCACTTTCGATTTCAAGGTATCCCACGAGGTCTTTAACAAGAATGCAACTTCACATGAGTCAATCAGATCAAGAATAATGTCATTCACTTTGAGTGTGGGATCTAGCTTTCAGAGGCTAGCCAGCCATTTAGCTGTACTGAGCTTCGCGACTCACTTTTATCTGCCTGGTTTTCTAGCTGACGACAATGCCATTATTGTGTGTCTAATGTTATGTGTTTACACACCATCTGGTTCTCCATATATTCATCTCTCTCATTACTTTCATTGCACTTGCCGCGGAGATTCAACACATGGTCGTAGAAATTTCACATTGGGTAGTCAGTTCTATCCATGAGATAAAACCCGATACGCTCCAGCGAATCACTGTATTGCATACGGTATTGGAGATTTCATTTGTGTTTCTCTATGCTACAAATTGATTTAAATTGCTTTTTCAAGCAGTTTAATTGCGTAAATACGCGGATACGCTCCTTATCTAAGGAACTGGTACTGCTTCCAATTCAGCAAGGAGAATAGAACCTCTTTTGGTGAATGACCTTTTCAGTAAGTTGGATCTCCTCAGTACCATTTGCTGTAAAGATAACTGAGCTTGCTCCGCAGTGGCCTGGATTTGTTAAGCATGAGCTATCTGTGAAAGAGACAGTTGTTTTCTCGGGTACTTCCATCATCAGATCTAAGACTTGACAGCTTAGCTCTTATTAACCCTGTGTCCTTGTTTTGGAAGAGCCCATATTAGCCAGTGATAAAGACTAACAGGAAAACAGTCACCCATGACCCCTAAATTTTGGTCTGAGTCCCTGAGTTTTGAGAGAAAATGCATATTACCTTAATGTAAAATTCCAGTTTTTCTAGATTGGGCCCCTACACAAAAAAGCTTACCGTATTCTTTTCCCCAGTTAGTCCAATATTTTGATCTGTCTATGGACCTAACCAGGCCCCAAGGTTATAAAACTTTTTTCATGCTCAACTCAATTGAGCATGAAATTTTATTTGCTAATAAATACCAATTTACTGATAAGTACAGATGTTTTCTTGCTCAGTTTAGCTCAGTATAAAATTTTCTCTGCTTATGAATATGAAAATGCCAACATTAGTTGCCATTTTCATATTTATCAGCAGAGAAAATTTCATGCTCAGCTGAGTTGAGCACAAAAAAGTATTATGTTATAACCTCAGGGCCTGGTTTCCCTCCTGATACTGGGCATCCTTTCTGTTCTCAGATTCCAGCTCTAAACGTTGCCTCTTTGGCCAGAACCATGGTCCTTAGACAGGGGGTCCCACAAACTTAGGTGATCCAGTCTCCTCCTGAAGCTGTTCTAGCATCTGCTTCAGAGGGTGACCTAGAGTTTCGCTTTGAGTGGTTAGCCCTTGCATGTGGTGCAGAAGAGCGTTTGAATTGACATTCAGCTAGCCGTTGACCTGAAATGTCAACCCAGCAGTAAATGGGTTCCTTTTTGTCACCCGACGTAGGCAGAGGGGGACTATAGAAATGACCCTTGTCCGTCCGTGGGTGCGTTTGTCAGTCCATCCATCCGTCCGAAATCTTGTCCCTGCAACTCCTCCAACATCTTTCTATAGATTGATTTGAAATTGTACAAATTGTATCCTTATGATATGAAGATGTGCATGTGGTTTTCAATTTTTGTTTCGGCCTTTTTAGCTCACCTGAGCCAAAGGCTCAGGGGGAGCTTTTAGTATGGACAGGCTTCGTTCTATTCTATTCAATTGTCTGCTGTCGTCTGTCCACAATTTCAAACGACTTCTCCTCTGAAACCGCTGGACTGATTGTAACCAAATTTCATATAGAGCCTCCTCGGAACTTAGGAACGAAAAATTATTCAAACGGTCTTGGTCACATGACCAACATGGCCGCCATGCCCATATATGGTAAAAACCTAAAAAAATCTTCTTCTCCAGAACCAATAGGCTGATGGCCTTGAAACTTGGTATGTAGCATTGGGTACGTGAGTACTATCAAGATGGTTCAAATTATGTCTTTGGGTTGACCTTGACCTTTTTTACGGTTAGGTCAAATTTGTTTCCTTATGCTTTTATATGGCAAAATGCTACAACATAAGATATTTTGGAAACTGTTGAAGATTTTGGGCTAAAAATTGGTATATAGAGTCATCTTGATGAGTACATGAAGATTTATGAGTACAAGAGGTCAAGGTCATTCTTTGACCTTTGACCCAGAACTCTCATATTTTGACAAGTTCTGACAATATCCTCAAAAGCCACTGGGCCAATTGAAACCAAATTTCATATAGAGCCTTCAGGGGCTAGGGGAACGAAAATTTATTCATACGGTCCAGGTCACATGACCAACATGGCCACCACGCCCATATATGGTAAAAACTTTTAAAAATCTTTTTCTCCAGAACCAGTTGACCGATGGCCTTGAAACTCGGTATGTAGCATTGGGTACTCAAGTATAATGAAGATTGTTCAAATTATGACCCTGGGTTGACCTTGACCTTTTTTACAGCAAGGTCAAATATGGCAAAATGCTACATAAGATTTCATGGAAAGTTCTGAAGATTTTGGCCTAAAAATTGGTATACACAGTCATCTTAATGAGTACATGACGATTTATGAGTACAAGAGGTCAAGGTCAGTCTTTGACCTTTGACCCAGAACTCTCATATTTTGACAATTTCTAACAATCTCCTAAAAAACCACTAGGCCAATTTTGACCAAATTTCATATAGAGCCTCCAGGGGTTGAGGGAATGAAAAAATTCCTTAAAGGTCCAGGTCACATGACCAACATGGCCGCCACACCCATATATGGTAAAAACCTTTACAAATCTTCTCCAGAACCAATTGACAGATGCCTTGAGACTTGGTATGTAGCATTGGGCAATTGAGTACTATCAAGATTGTTCAAATTATGACCTTGGGTTCACCTTGACCTTTTTTCGGCAAGGTCAAATATGGGAAATGCTTTAACATAAGATTTCATGGAAAGTTGTGAAGATTTTGGCCTAAAATTGGTATATACAGTTGCCTTAATGAGGTCTTGAAGAATTATGAGTACAAGAGATCAAGGTCATTTCTTGACCTTTGATCCAGATCTCTAATATTTTGACATTTTCACACATTTCCTCAAAACCCAAAGGGCCAATTGTAAACACATTTCATACAGAGACTCCAGGGGTTGATTGAATAAAAATTTGTTCAAATGGTCCAGGTCAGGTGACCAACATGGCCCCTATTACCGTTTATGGTGTAAATCTTTAATATTTTTCTTCTCCAGAACCAATACACCTATGGCCTTGAAACTTGGAAAGTAGCATGGAGTACTAGAGTACCACCAAGACTGTTCAAATGATGACCTTAGGTTTACCTTGACCTTTTTTGCAGCATGGTCAAATATGGGAAAATGTTAGAACATAAGATTTCATGGAAAGTTTTGAAGATTTTGGCATAAAAATGGTATATATGGTTGTCTTAATGAATACATGAAGATTTAGGAGTACATTTTAGTGGTCATGGTCATTCTTTGACATTTGACCCAAGACTCATATTTTTACGATTTCAGACATGATAAGAAAAAGACAACTTGCCAATTGCTCAGGTGAGCAATTCAGATTGCTCAGGTGAGCAATTCAGGGCCTCATGGCCTTCTTGTTTGATGGAGTTACGGCCCTTGCTGACTCAAACATTGTCCCCGCAACTCCTGCCAAACCTTATATCAGACTGACTTGAAATTGTGCAGAGGTTTCATCATGATCTGAAGATGTGCATGTGATTTTGGAATTTCAGTTGTCCAATTTTTATACGCCCGTTTTGAAAAAATGGACGTATTATGGCATGGCGCTGTCCGTCCGTCCGTCTGTCCGTCCGTCAACATTCTTGTGCGCACCATATCTCAGAAACGGTTTGAGATATCTTCATGAAATTTTGTAGGCGTAAAAAAGTGTCGCGTATAGTAATGGTTGCTCCCCCTTTCTTAATTTCAAAGTTATGCCCCTTTGATTATTTTTTACCCTACTAGTCTTGTGCGCGCCATAACTAGATAACCGTTTGGGATATCTTAATGAAACTTAATAGCAATGTGTATGAGGGTGTGATGATGTGTCTTGTATAACAATAGTTGCTCTCCCCTTCTTCGTTTTGGAGTTGCATCCCTTTGATTAGATTTTTAGGGTATTTTTGTGTATACTAATCTTGTGCATTCTATAACTAAGTACCCATTTGGTATATCTTGATGAAACTTTATAGCAATGTGCATGATCACAAGATGGTGTGTCATATATAAGAATGGTTGTTCCCCCTTACTTAATTTTGGAGTAACCTCCCTTTGATTAGTTTTTTAGGCTAACCCATTCCCCCATAACTCCTTAACCCTTTGAAATATTTCAATGAAACTTTGTAGGAATGTGTATAATAATTGGGTAATGTATCATGCGCATGAACCATAACTCTTGCTTACCTCCTGAATTATCTGCCCTTGCATCAATTTCCGTTTTACTCTGTATCTCCTTAACCGTTGGAAATATTTTAACAAAACTTGTTGGTGATGTGTATATTGTCAAGGGAAAGTATTGCGACTAAGAGTTTATGAATTATCTCCCTTGTTTGACTTTGGCGTTTCACGACATCTGAGCTGCTTCACCCTGGATCCTGATTTTTGGTGTACTAATAGTATTTGATGTGTTGTTTTAATAACATTGCAGTCATTAATTACAGAGTTGTTTCCCCTGTTTTGTCTGCCTGTCCATCCTTCTACAAACAATCTTGTTCATTCTGTAACTCCTTCATGACACTGAAATGGGCGTATTATGCGCCGCTTGCGAAGCCCTTGTTTACAAAGTTATGGCCCTTTGTCATTTTTTGGCATTTTTTCCAACTTTAGAACCGTTTGTCTGAGGGAGCTGAAATTTGTTATGCTATTAGTTTTTGGTAAATTGATTATTCTGATAATTGTTAAGGATGTGCTGAATTGATTAGTGACAGAGTTATTCCCTTTTCATAGATAATAGACTTACACTTAAAGGTAAAAAGAATAACTCCAGAACTGTTCATATTAATGGGCTGAATTTTCAAAAATGCATTGTTCGTTTTTCATCAGATTCATATTAGCTGGATTATGGCATTGTTATTTTGATTTTGGGTATACACTCTTGACATTTTTGGCATTCTTTAAGGGCATGAAGTTTCAGTAACCTGTTTTTACACAATGCCCCTTTCTACACTTAATATTTTATAACTTCATAGAGGCCCAGTATTAGGTTACATATATGTCTTTGCTTATGCTTCAGTTATTATTTGCTCACCAGGTTTTGGGCTCTGCCTTTAATATGCTATGCTGATTGCTCAAGATACATGTACTGCTCAGTGCTGTCCCTTAACAGGCTACAGGAAACTTTGACCTTTACACCAGTTCTGATAGATTGTCTAAATGTTTATTATTACCTTCATTTCAGCCCCAAAACGAACATATAGAGTTACACAGAAAGCGCCATGGCTATCGACTGGACTACCATGAAAGAAAAAGGAAAAAAGAAGGTCGTATGCCACATGAGTTGGCGGAAAAAGCAAAGAAATTACGTGGTATTAAAGCTAAATTATACAACAAAAAGAGACACTCAGAAAAAATACAAATGAAAAAGACAATAAAGATGCATGAAGAAAGAAAGACCAAACAGAAAACGAACGATAATGTTCCAGAGGGGGCTGTGCCAGCATACTTGTTAGACAGGGAAGGTCAGACGAGAGCTAAAGTCCTGTCCAATATGATCAAACAAAAGAGAAAAGAAAAGGCTGTAAGTATTCCTGCTAGTAAAATTTTCAGTGCTCCAGATAAGAAGGGGTAATAGGGATAATTTTGGGATAATTTTCCTTATTTTTCCATAAAAACATACATTGTGACCCCTCATTAGAACCGTCTCATCGAGACAGTTCTAATGAGGGATCACAACATATGTTTTCATTGAGAAATAGGAACATTTATCCCTGATTTATCCTCATTACCCCTTCTTTTCTGGAGCTCTCTAGTAAATGTCTCCTTTTAGGCTGTCACTAAGAGTTGACTGGTGTTGCATAGAAAGGCAGTGCTCCAGATGAGAAAGGGGTAACAGGGATTTTTCTTATTTCTCAATGAAAACATATGTTGTGACCCCTCATTAGAATCGTCTCGGCAAGACGGTTCTAATGATGGGTCACAACACATGTTTTTATGGGGAAATATTGGAAATGATCCCTAAATTATTCCTGTTACCACTGCTATCTGGAGCACTGGCAAGATACCTTATGGCATCTGTAAACAGGAAAGACTCAGATCAGCCTGCATATCTACATGAGAACAGTGCAGACCCTTATAAGACTGCTCCCTTATGAGCAGTGTAATTAAGATCTACAGTGTTTACTGAGACACCACTGTCCCCCAGTTGGGTATTTTATGAATAAAGGGGACTTATGAAGTAGGCATGTTAGTGGGGAAAGGAAGTGGGATGGGATATAATAAGAGTGCAACTTTTGTAACAGCCAACCATTGGAAGGTATAAAATCAGCTGTTATTGGGAGGCAAGTGTCATGAAGGGGTCAATTATTCAAGATAAAGGGGTACTCTTTCATTTTCATTTCTGCCACTCTGCTAAACAGATGAGGGGTCATAACGTATGTTTTATGCAGAATTAACAAAAAATTATCTGTAATTTTCACCAAATACTCTCTCTTATTTAGAGCTCTGCAAATGATTTACTTTATGAATAAACCTTTTCTTGGAAAGTTTTCATTGCTTGAGGAAGCAAGCAGGAAGTCACAAAAGTTGTTTTCCTTTGTAAAAATGGTAGATAAACATGGAGGTGAAGCTATACACCTTAATAAAATATGTACTTGGGGAATTTCAAAAACAGCGGTTATAGGAATGTGGCTATTGTTGAATGGGGACCATTCTTGGATAGATAAATGGATCAGTTGAATTTTATGTCACTTTCAACAGTATTTTGGTCATATCAAGATGATGGTAGGCTCATAAAGAACGGCTTTGTGGAATTTAAGCCTGTTTGTGAAGAATCCCACTGCCAGCGGGATTCAAACTGGGTATTGCTAGCATAGTATGTCTGCACTTAACCAGCTATGATACTGAGGCTCGTGACCATTCTTGGAGTTGTCACTGTAATCTGGAATATTATGATGTATATTCACTGGCCCCCATTAAATTAGAACTCTTTAGGGAGAAGAACTCTATAAGCCCTCAGCTCTTGTTCTAATTCCAAGATTGTATTGTATACTATATATGAGCCACATCATGTGATTTCCAACAATGTGGCATTGGTGACAAGCATAGGCTTTGATGAGACTGCACATAAGTGCAGTCTGATCAGAGCCTTTGCTTGTCACGTCAGCCATCTGTGGAAGAGAACCAAGGCATATAGCCAACAGTGAGGTCTCTGATTACCCTGTATAAATGATAAGCGTGATGAAATTACCACATTGTTGGAAGTCACATGACAGGGCTCAATTATATATGTATGTACATGTATGTTATAATTTATAAACAAATCAAATACATATACAGTGGCCCCTTTTATAAAGACGCCATTTCCAAACATTTTGACGTTAAACTGAATTTGCTGTTATAAAGAATACATATTTTGACGGAAAAAGCCATTTTGTGCCGAACAAAGTGATGTTATAAAGAATTTTGCTGTTGTAATGAGTGCCGTTGTATAGAGGGTTGACTGTATGTTTAAACCAAATTAGAACTGCCTGTACTGAGGCACCAAAACATCTGGATCATTGTTTCTTGTTACTGTTATGTCACTGTATTTCAGGGGAAATGGGAGGTGCCACTACCTAAGGTCAAAGGAGTTAGTGAAACAGAAGTATTTAAAGTGGTTAAAACAGGAAAAACAAGAAGTAAGTGATTATCTGATGATAATTTGGGATAATTTCTGATAACTCTTCATTCAAATACCATAAAGTGCGTTTGTGTGCGTGTGTTTGTGTGTTGCCAGAACTGTGTCCGGCCTATAACTTCGTCCTGCATGGTAGGGTTTGAAATTTATTTTGCACAAATGATCATCATGACAAGTTGAGTGTCCCATGCAAGAACTGTTAGGCTAGCTGAAAGGTCAAGGTCACACTGCCCTGCTTAAATTTGTGCTTAGGCTATACTGAAAATATGTTCGTGCCCAGCCCATAACTTTATCCTGCACTGAGGGATTTCAAAATTATTTGGCATCAAAGATCATCATGACAAGACAATGTGTCACGTACAAGGCCCATAACTTTGTCCTGCATGGTGGGATTTGATGATGATGATGATTTAAAATTTAATGACGTGTCAACCCACTGGGTCATTTGCATCACAAAGGTTGTATATTACAAATTAAAATATAAACTGAACTGAAAGGTACGGCACTTTATAAAAATAACTTTGCATTATTAATATGGAAGTAAAACAAGGTAAAAATGTAGAAAAGGTTTATATTTTGTTGAAAAGGTTAATATCTTTTAAAAATGATAAGATACTGTCAACATGTACATCTTGAAACAGTTGTGCCAAGTCATTAGCTCGAAAATACTTATTTCTGTTTCGTAAAAAGTCAACTCAGTCAATAAGAATATGTTTAACTTTAAAGAACTGGTTACAAACTACACAGAAAGGTTCTTCTTCACGATTTAGTAAGTACGGACGGGTAATTCTGGTATGGCCTTTGCATAGTCGAGCAATTGCATGGTGGGATTTCAAATTTATTTGACATAAATGATTATCATGACAAGACAATGTGTTGCTTGCAAGAACCATATTGCTAGCTCAAAGGTCAAGGTCACAGTCTGCTTTTAAACTGCGTGCATAGGCCACAGTGAAAACCTGTTTGTATCCAGCTCATAACTTTGTCCTGCATGGTAGGATTTCAAAATTTTTGGCCAAACGATTTGTTGTGTGCATGGACCATGTCAAGCTCACAGTGCGCACTTAAACTATATGAATACCATATTCGACCTTTTTAACACACTGTGTGCTTAACATTTTCAAAACAGCATTAAATACTTGCAGTAGGCTTTCTTCCTAATAAGTGCACATTTCAAAGAATTATTATATATAGAAAGAAACAGAATTTAATGTTTAAAGCATCAGAGGAAAGCTGCTTATAGTCATGTAGGATGGAGAAGCTTTGTAAGTGAAAACTGGAAGATTTCATAGTGTTTTTAGCCCTGGCAAACAAGCAATCAAAGAGATAAATCAGTAAAAATATGTGTGCTAATAATCATATGCCTCAGAAATCCCCATGATGTGCGCGCATGTGTGCTAATAAGGTCAATTACGGTAGGCTTTAAATGAAAACATGTTTGTGTCATATTTGTATCAAGTCCAGACTTTGTCCTGCATAGTGGGATTTCAAAATTGTATGGCACATAATTATGATCATCATGACAAAGGGGCCCTCTTACTCATGGCACTAGATGGGGGCATCTGTGTACTATGGACTTATTCCTATTTTTTTTTATAAAACTGTATTGTAAATGAGATCTTAGCATAATTAGCCTTAATACTAAACACAGAGGCCAGTGCACATGGTGCACCCGGCAGACTCAGTCTGATCAGGATCTGTTCCCTGCTGCTTCCTGTTCCAATAGCCCATTATTTTACACATCCTCAGACATGAAATGTAGTAAAATGAATTTTTTGCAAGCGTAACTACAGCACCTGGTTAAAGAGTCGCATTATTGAGCCATGCCATGCAAAAAAAATTGATTCTTATGGCATGCATGTATGCAAACACCAAAGGCTCAGTCCAACCTGCACATCCTCCAAGTCTGATAAGACCTCTTGCTATTCACACAAACCACATACAGTCAACTCTAGATATCTCAAAGTCAAAAATTATCCCAAACTATTGATAACTCAAAGTAAATAAAATTTACTTTGAGATATCAGTAGTTTGAGAAAAGAGGAGTTGAAATGTAAATAAAAATAGTAAATTGGTCCCAATTATTCCCTGATATTAGAAGGTACTTTGAGGTATCAGTGTTTGAGATATTGAGAGTTAATTATACATGTGTAGTGCTTGAGGAACCTACAGACACAAAGCGAAGGTTCTCGCTACGATGTACAGATTTGCAGACATGTTTGAGTGTGTGCTGTTGCAAATATGTCAGGCACATTTTTGCATGAACATGCTTGATTTCAAATTTTTTTCTTTCAGGAAAAGGATGGAAAAGAATGGTAACAAAGCCCTGTTACGTTGGAGAAGGCTTCACAAGAAAACCACCAAAGTTTGAAAGATTCATTAGACCTATGGTAAAAAATATTGCAAGCTTTGGCATTGATATCAGTATACAGACTACTTACTATAAAATTCTAAAAATTGGGACACCTTAGTTAATAACCATAACTGTCCTAGAAATGGATGGATGGGTGACTGGCGATTTGACATTCTTTTTAACAGTTTTTCAGTCATATCAGGACGATGGGTGAGTGATAATGACAGGCTGTGTGCTATGGAAATTCTGTTTACAATTGAAAAGAGTCCCACTTCTAGTGGGTCTCAAACCCGGGAATGCTAGATTAGCAGGCCAGAGCTTAACCTAATGAGCTACCAGGACTCCTCCCTAAAAATGGAAGTGTTTGGTTTTACAATGCAGTGATGTTTCCAAAAGATGCAAAAGCAATGGCAAACATTGTAGACCCTGATCAGACTGCTCCTTTAGGGGCAGTCTGATCTGAGTCTGCACTGTTTGCTCAAACCTATCTGTCTCAGTACTTAGATTTTTATTGTTACTGCACACTGTCTCCAAACTTCTGTGCTCGAATACATGTAATCAGCTGGTTGCACTTTGATTACCTTGAACCCATTTTCAGGGTAGGTCAAGGTCGAATTACATCTTTTCATTTACCCAGTATGTCCACCACATTGTATGTGTCAGCTTAAATGAACGAGTTCAAGAGTTTATACAGACTACATATAAGAATTTAATAGGGTTTGCCATGGTCAGGGGAAAACATATGGAAAAAAATTATTTTCCAGGTTGGGGGGTGGGGGGGGGGGGAGTCAGGGAATTCGAAAATTAGTGGCTAAGGCAGTCTAAAGAAAATATACATGATGCTGTTCAATGGAAAAGAATGTACTTTCTAGTGAGATAGTTGAGGCACATCTCCCTCTTGTTTGAGGCTAATCTTAAAGGCAAGAAGTTGGGCAGGGAGCAAATTCTTTTCTTTTGGAGTAGCCCCAATTTTCAAGTGATACAGTTAGAATTGTTAAAGTAAAGAGTAAAATCAACTTCTGGATCTGTAAAAGGGTATGGAAGACTGTAAATTGTCAGAGAAAAATCTGGGAAAAGTCAGAGAATTTTGAAATCAAGGATGTGGCAACCCTGAGAATACCCTTACTGATATCAATGCTGAAGCCGGTAGAGTCCACACCTAACCTCTGTAACACTTCACTGTTCAGCCCTGTGGTCTGGAAGCATATTAAAATGATATGGTTCAGTAGTCTTGGCATATCCATATTATTACCTTGACAGTTTTGCAATTTTTTACGAAGATTTATGACCATAGATGAAAACAGCAGGCCCGGATCCAGACTATAACATACTGGTGGGGCTCTGGATAACTGATAACTGGCGGGGCTGAGAGGTGCCGAGAGATGAGATATATTTGGGAAGTGGGAGGGGAAGGGGTGGTTGGGCGGAGGGGAGGGGGTGAGGCTTGAAAATATGACATAATAAGGGATCCATTTGATGAGAATTTTTGGTGTCTTTTTGCCTTGAAATATTTGTTGTGAGATCTCATTAGAATCGCCTCACCGAGACGATTCTAATGAGATCTCACAGCATATATTTTAATCTAATCGGGTCCATGTGGCGGGGCTGAAGCCCCCAGAGCCCACCCCCTGGATCCGGGGCTGAACAGTATAATTTTAAAGTCAAAGAATCGTCACTTTTAACATAACCAGCATTCCAAATATGGACTCTCAGTTAAACAGAAACAGTAACTGTTATGAATTTGTAAGGCAGTAACTCTTATGTTTTTAGGGATTAAGATATAACAAAGCTCATGTGACCCATCCAGAATTAAAAGCAACATTCTATCTTCCTATCATTGGTGTAAAGAAGAACCCAACTTCACCATTATATACATCACTAGGTGTTCTTACCAAGGGAACTGTGATAGAGGTATGTTTTACAGTATTTTAAGCCTTAAAGGCACCAAAAAGCAGACAACAAAATTACGGCTTGAAAATTTCAAAAAATATTTTGTTCAAGCTATACCAAATTGAAAATTAAAAGACTAGAGGGCAAACAGTGTAGATCTTCATGAGGCAGCCCATGATGGGCCGCCACATTTGGATCTACGCTGTTTGCAAATTTAAATATTTTCACATTTGGCGCTTTGAGTGTTAACTAGGAATATTCCTGTGTTTTAGTCACAAAACTTTACAGTTGTCTGTGTGTACAGTTAGCTATGAATTGTACATGAAAGTTTGAAAACAGTGATTAATGCTATCATTGAGCCATTTTCAAAATATTGCCCTCAACTCCCATGGTATAATTGCCTGAGTAATCAGTGTGGACTAAGATCAGACTGCTCCATTTCTGTGAAACTTAGCAGCAGTATGGTGTTGGATATGTAATTTGTCACTTTTTAGCTTGCTCAGGGTGAGCTATTGTGATCACCCAGTGTCCATCGTGCGTCGTCCGTTGTCCGGCGTGCGGTGTCAACAATTTGCTTTAAATGACATCTTCTCTAAAACCGCTAGGCCTAGGGCTTTAATATTTGGTATGAAGCATTGTCTAGTAGACGTCTACCATGTATGTTCAAATGATGGCCCCAGGATACAAAAGGGCCCTGGGGCAGGGGGTCTTGGGTTCGAAACTAAAATATACTTAAAAATCTTCTTCTCCAGAACTTCTTGGCTCAGATGCTTGAAATTTGGTATGTAGCATTGCCTAGTGGTCTTCTACCAAGTTTGTTCAAATGGTGGCCCCAGGGTCCAAAATGGTGGCCCCAGGCCAGGGTCCAAAATGACCCTGGGGCAGGGAGTCCCATGTTTGAACCATAGAACTACATAGGAAAATATTCAAAAACCTTCTTCTTCCGAACTGCATGGCTCAGATGCTTGAAATTTGGTATGTAGCATTGCCTAGTGGTCCTTTACCAAATTTGATCAAATGATGGCCCCAGGGTCCAAAATGGCCCGCACCAAGGGGTCCTGGATTTGAACTGTAGAAATACATAGAAAAATATTCAAAAATTCTTCTTCAGAACCCCAAGGCTCAGAGGCTTGAAATTTAATATGTAGCATTGCCTAATAGTCCTTTACCAAGTTTATTCAAATGGTGGCCCCAGGGTCCAAAACGATGCTGGGGCAGGGAGTCCCAGGTTTGAACCATAAAAATACATAGAAAAATATTCAAAAATCTTCTACTCCAGAACTGCATGGCTCAGATGCTTGAAATTTGGTATGATGCATTGCCTACTGGTCCTTTACCAAGTTTGTTCAAATGATGGCCCCAGGGTCCAAAATGGCCCCACACCAGGTGGTCCTGGTTCTGAACTGTAGAAATACATAGAAAAATATTCAAAAATCTTCTTCAGAGCAGCAAGGCTCTGAGGCTTGAAATTTAATATGTAGCATTGCCTAATAGTCCTTTACCAAGTTTGTTCAAATGGTGGCCCCAGGGTCCAAAACGATGCTGGGGCAGGGTGTCCAAGGTTTGAACCATAGAAATGCAAAGAAAAATATTTAAAAATCGTCTTCAGAACTGCAAGGCTTAGATGCTTAAAATTTGGTATGATGCATTGCCTAGTATTCCTTTACCAAGTTTGTTCAAATGGTGGCCCCAGGGTCCAAAATGGCCCTGCAACAGGGAGTCCTAAGTTGGAACCATAGAAATACATAGAAAATATTTAAAAAACTTTTTCTTCAGAACCGCAAGGCTCAGAGGCTTGAAATTTAATATGTAGCATTGCCTAATTGTCCTTTACCAAGTTTGTTCAATTGATGACCCCAGGGTCCAAAATGGCCCTGCCCCAGGGGGGTCCTGGGTTTGAACTATAGAAATACATAGAAAAATATTAAAAAATCTTCTTCTTCAGAAGCACTTGGATCAGAGGCTTGAAATTTTTAAATATGTAGCTTTGCCTTGTAGTCCTTTATCAAGTATGTTCAAATGATGGCCCCAGGGTCCAAAATGACCCCTCAGCAGAGAGTCCTGAGTTTGAACCATAGAAATACATAGAAAAGTATTCAAAAATCTTCTTCTTCAGAACCACTTGGCTCAGATGCTTGAAATTTGGTATGATGCATTGCCTGGTGGACACCTACAAAGTTTATATAAATGGTTGCCCTGGGATCCAAAATGGCCCTGGGGTGGGGAGTCTTGGGTTCAAAATTAAAATATACTTAAAAATCTTCTTCTCCAGTGCCCCTTAGTGCAGATGCTTGAAATTTGGTATGATGCATTTCCTAGTTGTCCTTCACCAAGCTTGTTAGCTCACCTGTCAAGGTGAGCTTATAGTATAGCCTTGGTCCGTCGTCGGCGTCGTTCACATCTTTAAACATCTTCTCAGAAACCACTGGGCCGATTGAAGCCAAATTTCATATGAAGCCTTAACAGGATGGGGGAACAAAAGTTTATATATTTGGTCCAGGTCACATGACCAAGATGGCAGCCATGCCCATATATGGTAAAACCTTAAAAAATCGTCTTCTCAAGAACCACTGGGCCGATTGCCTTGAAACTTGGTATGTAGCACTTTGGACTCTAGTACTACAAAGTTTATATAAATGGTGACCTTGGGTTGACCTTGACATATTTTATGGCAAGGTCAAATTTGGTCGCATAGGCTTTTGAATGGGAAAAGCTGAAAAAGTGCATTTTTCTGTTGCTGTTGTGCTATGTGATATGGAATGCAGTCAATTTCAACACATATGGATATTAGAGGTCAAGGTCATTTAGTGACCTTGACCAAAGGTCATTTGTCCATTGCATGTCAACCTTTTCAAACATCTTCTCCTCAGAAACCATTGGGCTGATTGAAGCCAAATTTTATATAGAGACTTAGCAGGATGGGGGGACGAAAGTTTATATATTTGGCCAAGGTCACATGACCAAGATGGCCGCCATGCCCATATATGGTAAAAACCTTAAAAAATCTTCTGCTCCAGAACCACTGGGCAGATTGCCTTGAAACTTGGTAAGTAGCATCTTGGACTCCAGTCCTACAAGATTTATATAAATGATGACCTTAGGTTGACCTTGACCTATTTTATGGCAAGATCAAATTTGGTCCCTTAGGCTTTCGAATGGGAAAAGCTGAAAAAAATGCATTTTTCTGTTGCTGTTGTGCTCTGTGATATGGAAATGCAGTCATCATCAACCTCTATGAATACTAGAGGTCAAGGTTATTTAATGACTTTGGCCAAAGGTCATTTGTCTGTTGTGTGTCAACAATTTTAAAGTACTTCTCTGATGAAACTACTGGTCCAATTTTAATAAAATTTCATATGCAGTCTTCAGGCAAAGAAGGACAAAAAATTATGTATTTGGCTGAGGTCACATGACCAAGATGGCCACCATGTCCATATATGGTAAAAACCTTAAAAAATCTTCTTCTCCAGAACCACTGGGCCAATAGCCTTGAAACTAAGTATGTAGCACCTGGGACTCTAGTACTTCCAAGTTTATATAAATGATGACCTTGGGTTGACCTTGTCCTGTTTTGCCACAAAGTCATATTTGGTCTCTAATGCTTTTGAATGGGAAAAGCTAAAAAAGTGCATTTTTTCTTTTGTTGCTATAGTGCTCTGCCATTTGGAAATTCAGAAAACTTGAACCCCTAGGAATTCTAGGGGTCAGGGTCATTTAGTGACCTTGGCTAAAGGTCATTTGTTTGTATTATGTCAACATTTTTAAAGGACTTCTCCTCTGACTCTACTTGGCCAATTTCAATTAAATTTCATTAGCCTTCAGGCAAAGTTGGAAACAAAGTATATATATTCGGTCCAGGTCACATGACCAAGATGGCCACCATGGCCATATATGGCAAAGACCTTGAAAAATCTTCTCAAGAACCACTCAGCCAGTTGCCTTGAAACTTGGATTGTAGTATAGGGGGTCCTGGGTTTGAACCATAGAAATACATAGAAAAAAAATCAAAAATCTTCTTCTTCAGAACCACTTGGCTCAGATGCTTGAAATTTAGTATGTAGCATTGCCTAGTGGTCCTTTACCAAGATTATTCAAATGATGGCCCCAGGGTTCAAAATGGCCCCACCCCAGGGGGTCCTGGGTTTGAACCATAGCAATACATAAAAAATATTAAAAAATCTTCTTCTTCAGAACCATTTGGAAATTGTTGCAAACTATGTTTGTTCAAATGATGACCCTAGTTTGACCTTTAACCTTTTTGCTCAGGTGAGCAATGCAGGGCCTCTTGGCCCTCTTGTTGTGTATGTAACAGAAGAAAAAATATGCAACTTTCTCATTCACAATTCGATTAAGGTGAATGGATACACTTCTAGGGGAAGCAACTCTGCCATTTTCATCTTTGCCACCCTTCTTAGTGGGGGTTAACTTTTAAAGGGAAGAATCTGCTATCTGGGGAGCAGGTTCTTTAAGAGTACACCCCATTTTGGAAGAGCTTTTTAGTGCAGGAATGCAACAGGGAAGTCCCAAGTTGTTTCCCTTTGTGAAAATTGCAGGAAAACATGGAGGTGTTCCTATTCACCTTAATTGGTATTCATTCAACTTTGATATTATAATTGTCTCCATTTTAGGTAAACATAAGTGAACTGGGTCTAGTCACGCAAGGTGGTAAAGTTGTGTGGGGTAAGTTTTTTATGACTTTTGTATGTTGCAGTTTTTGAATCTCTTCACTCTTAGAGATCTAAAAGTGATTGTTTCATATTCTGGCAAGTCCTGGAGGTATAAACAAAAAAATGGACAAAATATCATAGAGTTGTAAATATATGATCTGTATCTTCAAGGTCTGCAGGGTCTGGACCTGTGAAATAGATGGACCCCCAGGTTCCTCTCCAGCAGGGCTATAAATAGTTAACTTTAACATGACTGACATAGTGATCGCTGGAACGTTACCATGAATTGCTTAAAATGCAATTACCGGTAGAAAAGTACAATACAAATAATTGACATCGCATGAAATGGCTCCTTACAGCATGTGTAAAAAAAAAGTACATCATGTCTGTCTGGCTATTCATCTGATCTGATCTGTTTTCTGTGTTCAAGTCCCAGTTGTTCAAAGCATCTTATCTTAACAGTGCGGTTAGTCAAGAATTCGTTAAGTCTACAGTACTCACGAAATTACCGTAACGTATTTTGCTGAAAAAATTTGAGGACCTTTTTCAAAAGCTCCTCACATTTTTTCCTACAAAAATGGCAGTGTTTTTATGTATCATAGGTTTGAAATTTTAATGTCTTTTTAACTAACAACGTCAATGCTTACAGATATAGAGGATCTTACATGAGTGGTCATTTAATATGAAATTTATGAAACGAGCCTTCGGCAAGTTTCATAACTTTCATATGAAATTCCAACAAGTGTAAGATTCTGTTTATCATATGACCCTTTGAAATAGGATTTTAATGCTTTCAAATTGAACATTATTTCAATGAGAAAACGCACTGTTGACATGGACGTTGTCAATGACGTTACATGTATGCGTCAAAGTGTTATTACACGTGTGGTCATACGATTTTTATCCCCCCACCGAAAGGTTCGGGGGATATAGCGCTGAGTCTGGCGTCCGTCCGTCCGTCCGTCCGTAAACATTTTCTTGTCCGCTCTATATCTTGAATACCCTTTGGAATATTTTCATGATACTTTACTGTTATGTAGAACAGGTCATGTCAATGTGTCGCATACAAGAATGGTAACTCTTGCTATTGTACTTTTTGAGTTATCTCCCCTTTGGTGATTTTTTGGCAAATTCGTGTCCGCTCTGTAACTTGAATACCCTTTGGAATATTTTCATAATACTTCACAGAAATGTAGAACTGGTCATGACGATGTGTGGCGAACAAGAATGACAACTCTTGCTTTCTTACTTTTTGAGTTATTTCCCCTTGATAGTTTTAGGTGTGATTTTTTGGCAGATTCTTGTCCGCTCCATAACTTGAATACCCTTTTGGAATATTCTCATGATACTTCACAGATATGTAGAACAGGTCATGAGGGTGTGTCGCAAACAAGAATGTCAACTCTTGCTTTCTTACTTTTTATCCCCCGACCGAAAGGTTCGGGGGATATAGCGATGAGCCTGGCGTCCGTCCGTCCGTCCGTCCGTCCGTCTGTCCGTCTGTCCGTCCGTAAACACTTTCTTGTCCGCTCTATATCTTGAATACCCTTTGGAATATTTTCATGATACTTCATAGTTATGTAGAACAGGTCATGACGATGTGTCGCGTACAAGAACGGTAACTCTTGCTATTGTACTTTTTGAATTATCTCCCCTTTGGTGATTTTTTGGCAGATTCGTGTCTGCTCTGTAACTTGAATACCCTTTGGAATATTTTCATGATACTTCACAGATATGTAGAACAGGTCATGACGATGTGTCGCGAACAAGAATGACAACTCTTGCTTTCTTACTTTTTGAGTTATTTCCCCTTGATAGTTTTAGGTGTGATTTTTTGGCAGATTCGTGTCCGCTCTATAACTAGAATACCCTTTGGAATATTCTCATGATACTTCACAGATATGTAGAACAGGTCATGAGGGTGTGTCGCAAAAAAGAATGGCAACTCTTGCTTTCTTACTTTTTGAGTTATTTCCCCTTGATCATTTTAGGTATGATTTCGTGTCCGCTCTATAACTTGAATACCTTTTGGAATATTTTCATGATACTTCACAGATATGTAGAACAGGTCATGACGATGTGTCGCGAACAAGAATGACAACTCCTGCTTTCTTACTTTTTGAGTTATTTCCCCTTGTTGGTTTTAGGTCTGATTTCGTGTCAGCTGTATAACTTGAATACCTTTTGGAATATTTTCATGATACTTCACAGATATGTAGAACAGGTCATGATGATGTGTCGCGAATAAGAATGACAACTCTTGCTTTCTTACTTTTGGAGTTATTTCCCTTTGATGATTTTAGGTGTCCGCTCCATAGCTGGAATACCTTTTAAAATATTTTCATGATACTTCACAGATACGCAGAACAGGTCATGACAATTTTTCTCATACATGAATGATAACTCTTGCTTTTAGACTCAGTGAAATATTTCCCTTTGGTAGTTTTAGCTGCTGTATGAGTCTCTGCTCCATATCTGTATTAGCCAGGCCAGCTCCAGAATTTGAATAATCGTGTACCTTTTAGAATATTGATGATCATGCTGTGATATCTTATCAGTGTTCCTAACTCTCTCTTACCCCTCCACATTCCCGTGACCCCTCCCGCCCCCCCCCCCCCCCCCCCCCCCCCCCCCCCCCCAAAAAAAAAAAAAAAATTTTTTTTTCCAGATTTGGATTCTTTGTCGAAATTCACTTACTAGATGCTCAAAATTAGATTTATATGGCTTGTACTTTAGAAGTTATTCACACATTTTGAAAGTTGAATGTATCGTATGCTATACATTTGTGTATATGGTGGCTGTTTGAGATATTACCTCTTTTTAGCAGTCAAGCATACTGTTTTAGTCTGAGTGTTAGATAATCATGCATCTGTTAACAGTTAATGTCAATCAGAAGCATAAAAGAACGACAATATATTACTAATATGTGTTTTGAAGTGCACCCTTTTTACCAAGGCCCATGGGGGTCTTCGGTCGGGGGATTTGCCATCTCCTCTGATGGCTATTTTTAAGTTATTTCCCCTTGATCATTTTAGGTGTGATTTCGTGTCCGCTCTATAACTTGAATACCTTTTGGAAAATTTTCATGATACTTCACAGATATGTAGAACAGGTCATGACGATGTGTCGCGAACAAGAATGACAACTCCTGCTTTCTTACTGTTTGAGTTATTTCCCCTTGATGGTTTTAGGTGTGATTTCGTGTCCGCTCTATAACTTGAATACCTTTTGGAATATTTTCATGATACTTCACAGATATGTAGAACAGGTCATGATGATGTGTCGCGAACAAGAATGACAACTCTTGCTTTCTTACTATTGGAGTTATTTCCCCTTGATGATTTTAGGTGTCTGCCCCATAGCTTTAATACCTTTTGAAATACTTTCATGATACTTCACAGATATGCAGAACAGGTCATGACAATTTGTCTCAAACATGAATGATAACTCTTGCTCTCATACTTTGTGAGTTATTTCCCTTTGGTAGTTTGAGCTGCTGTTTGAGTCTCTGCTCCATATCTGTATAACCCTGGCCTGCTCCAGAATTTGAATAACCTTGTACCTTATAGAATATAGACGATCATGCTGTGATATCTTATCAGTGTTCCTAACTCTCTCTGTGACCCCTCCACATCCCTCCCCCCCCCCAAAAAAAAAATATTTTTTTTTTCTAGATTTGGATTCTTTGTCCAAATTCACTTACTAGAGAGCTCAAAATTAGGTTTGTAGGGCCTGTAGTTTAGAAGTTATTCACACATTTTGAAAGTTGAATGTATCGTATGCTATGCATTTGTGTATATGGTGGCTGTTTGAGATATTACCTCTTTTTAGCAGTCAAGCATACTGTTTTAGTCTGAGTATTAGATAATCATGCATCTGTTAACAGATAATGTCAATCAGAAGCATAAAAAGAATGACGATATATTACTAATATGTGTTTTGAAGTGCACCCTTTTTACCAAGGCCCATGGGGGTCTTCGGTCGGGGGATTTGCCATCTCCTCTGATGGCTATTTTTATGACATGACGTTATCCACTGAATAACACCGACGTCATATGATAAGAACAGTTTGTGAATCTTGGGAAATCTAAATAGAAGACAATCTGGCCCCGAGGTTATAAAACTTGAGTACATTCTCAAGCTCAAAATTAAGCACACTGATTGGCTGCTTCTGAGCATATTCTCGGAAGCAGCCAATCAGTGTGCTTTATTTTGAGTTTTAGATTATTCTCAAGTTTTATAACCTCGAACCCAGATCTGATCAGTTATAGCAGATGTGTGGGCTGCTACGAGGGTTGACTTAAGGTCAGTGGGTAAACCTACATGTTTTTCTGGTACATTTGCAAAGGGAAACAACTTTTGCGACTTCCTGTTTGCTTCCCTCAGTGACAAAACCTTTCAAAAGAGGGGTGTTAAAGAATTTTCTCCCCCAGGAGCAAATTCGTCCCTTTAACCCTAAAAGCGTCAAAAATAAAATTGTTGAATTGGCAAACAGTGTAGATCCAGATGAGGTGGCTCATAATGAGCCACCTCATCTGAATCTACACTGTTTGCCCTATAGTCTTTGAATTCTCAATATGATATAGCTTGGACAAAACATTTTTTGAAATTTCTGCAGACGTAAATTTTGTTGTCTGCTTTTTGGCACGTTAAGGGTTAAGAAATGACCTCTTTTGAAAAGGGAACAAACATGAAAGTGGCAGAGTTGCTTCCCCCTGAAAGTGTATACATTGATCATAAGGTCCCTTTTTATTCAAGGACACTTATTATACCCTCGGCATACGAAGTATGTCGAGGGGTATATAGTTTTCGTCTTTCGGTCTGTTCGTCCGTCTTTCCGTCTGTCCGTTCGTCTGTTTACTCCGTTAGTCCGTCCGTACATAAGTTAACATTTGCGTTAAAGTTTTGTGTTAAGTTTTTTATTTTGCTTCTGTTAACCAGAACTTGTTCATACATGCTTATTATTTTAGTAGAGGATGGAAACTGATTAATTTGCATCATCTAGATGCTGCTGCTGGCCTAAGGTCAAGGTCACAGACTTTGAAATTTGTACAATAGCTGCGTTAAAGTTTTGCGATAAGTTTTTGCTTTTTCTCGTTTTTTTCTGAAAGACTTAATTGTAACTTGTTCATATGTGCTCAGTGTTAGTACAGGATAAATAGATATTAGTTTTCATCATCTTGATGCTGCTGCTGACATAAGGTCAAGGTCACAGACTTAGAAATTTGTATACCATTTGTGTTAAAGTTTTGTGTTCAGTTATATTTTATGCTTGTATTTTGAATATACTTGAATAAAACCTTTTACAATGCTACTAGGTTTAATTATAGGTTGAAACGGATCAGTTGACATCATCCAGATGCTGCTGCTGCTGACTTATGGTCAAGGCCACAGACTTTGAATTTGTATACTCTTTTCATTAAAGTTTTATTTTACAATGGAAACTTTTATTATGCTCCTAGAATGACTTCTAGGTTAAAACTGATCAGTTTACATTGTCAAGATGCTGCTGCTGACTTAAGGTGAAGGCCACAGAGATGATTTGTGTTAAATATTTGTGTTAAATTTCTATGTTTTTTTCTGCTTATGCAAATTTTAAATTGAACCTTCTGGTTTTTGTCTATGAGCCTTTCACTGGATTTGTTATAAATTGTCCACCTGTCTGTTTGTTTGTTAACTTTTGCTTTAAAGCTTTGTATTTAATGTGCTTTTATTAGGGGTTGGCGCTGGCCGGGGGTATACGTGAGCCCCTGCTCACTTGCTCTAGTATAAACATATTCTATTTTGATATTTTCAGGGAAATATGCCCAGATCACCAACAATCCTGAAAATGATGGCTGTATAAATGCTGTTCTCCTAGTATAACAAAAGACCACAGAATAACCTCAGGGATGGTTACCCTATGTGCTCAACAAACCCATTAAATACTGGTTACCGCTCGTCCAGTTATTTACATATGCTCTGTATGTGAAATGGAGATTTTGGGATTTTACTGCCTTTCAACAGCACTTCAGTTAGTAGGGGCTGATCGTGTAATAAGGGAGACAATAATGAGGCTTGAATAGCTAAAAGCTAGTATTGATCATTGAAAAGAAAATCTGTTACTGAGTACCTAAACTGATTTCATTGTCCAAATAACCAAGGAATTGGCTTTTTATAGTGGGACCTTAAAATTTGCAAGAGCTAAACTTGCAGTTATATTTGTTATAAAAAGCTTTCTTGGGAATTCCACTGAATTAAAGTTAAGGAAAGTATTTGAAGATAATTTGAAGGGAGTATTTGAAGATTAATATGAATCATTTCCTGTATGTCTGCATAACTTCATACCATGAGCTCCCATCATAAGAACCCCCTCATCAACATGAAGATGTCTGATGAGGAGCAGTAGCATAAAGTTTTAATGGAGAAAGAAAACTCGTTCGAGAAGGGCTCTGCACCCAGACAATCTGACAAGAAGCCCCAAATAATTATTTTCAGATACCCCTTATCTAGAGCTAATGTAAAACCTGTTTTTACAACACAGGTGTATGGGTACACCTCCATGTTTCTCAACCATATTTAGACAGGGAAACAACTTTTGGGACTTCCTGTTAGCTACCCTTCTAAAATGGGGTCTATAAGGAAAGAATTTGCTCATAGCAGAGCAAATCATTTCCTTGAAAGTTGAATGGGGTCTTCTCTTAGAAGGAGCAGATTCTTTCTTTGAAGAGTTGATCCCATTGAAAAGGGATGCAAAAATGAAAATGGCAGAGTTGCTTCCCCAAAAGGTTTAGCCATTTACTTCAAAATTAGCAGACAGTTACATATACTTAGAGACTTCCGTGATTGTTGACAGTCAGTGGTGCTTGTGATATCAGCTAAACATCAAGACTGTTTAGTCTTGCAATTCAGTTACTATTTGAGATTTGACATGACAAAACCAACAAAGTGGCCTGTGCGCCCAGTGAAGACTCGGATCAGCCTGGGTATCTGCCCAGCCTGATCAGAGTCTACGCTGTCCGCATGGAGCTAGCTTAGACCCTTAGCTACCCTTAAAGCACACATCAAAGACTCAGATCAGACTGGGCGACTGCCCAGGCTGATCTGAGTCTTGGCTGGACGCACATGCCACTTTGTTTGTTTTATCATACTGCAGCTCATTTATACTGTCATAATTTGGCTATTAGACAGGGTTGTCTTCCTCCAGGAAGACCTAGTCTTTTGTCATTGTGATGTAAGAGTACACTAAGATAGGTTCTCCTCTTTTAAAACTATCCCAAAATCTAGATCTGTCTTATAAGACAGATCTAGATTTTTGTGGTTGTTTTGAAGGGAAAACCTCTGCCTTATTATCAAATAAATACAGTTATTAAACAAAGTAACTGAAACTGTGTTTGTTGTTTTCATTCTTAGAAAGTCCCTGAAAAAAGGTTAGTGAATCATATAGAAGAGGGGTTCATGTGGGCCTCAGTTGCTCCCCTCATTTGACAGATTCGGGCCCCATCTGCTCCCCTGAGCTAATAACTACTAAAGCAAGTATTGCCTAAAAAGTCACATTATTAATTGTCAAGTCTGAGGTGTTTGGAAATTGAAGATAGAGGGGTTAATGGATGGATGGCTGAATTGAAATTTTACATCTTTTTCAACAGTATCTCAGTCATATCAGGACAATGGGATGGCGGGTAATGAAAAGCTGTGTGCACCCTGCACACAGCCCTGGAACCCGGTTTTTATTATGCCCCCGTGACGATAGTCAGGGGGCATTAAGATTTGCCCCCGTCTGTCCATCCGTCCATTCGCCATGCTTTATGGTATAGATTTTGTGTAATCAACTCCTCCCACAGTTTTCAATGGATCATTTTCAAACTTTGCATACATGTTGTGGACATATTGAAGATGTGCATGTGGATTTTTGATGGAGCTAGAATTAATTTTGACAGAATTACGGCCTTTTGAACTTAGTCATTTTAGGCAAATTTTTTCTCATTGTAGGGTATATAATTTGTGTAATCAACTCCTCCCACAATTTTCAATGGATCTTTTTCAAACCATACATGTTGTGGACATATTGAAGATGTGCATGTGGGTTTTTGATGGAGCTAGAATTAATTTTGATAGAATTACAGCCTTTTGGACTTAGTCATTTTAGGCAAATTTTTGCATTGTAGGGTATAGTGTGTAATAAACTCCTCCCACAGTTTTCAATGGATCTTTTTCAAACCTTGCATACATGCTGTGAATGTATTGTAGATATGCATGTGGGTTTTTGTTGAACCTAGAATTATTTTCGACAGAATTACGGCCTTTTAAACTTAGTCATTTTAGGGAAATTTTTGCATAGTAGGGGTCATTTTAGGGAAATTTTTGCATTGTAGGGTTATCCCACACTTTTCAATGGATCTTTTTCAAACCTTGTCTACATATTGTGGACATATTTGAAGATGTGCATGAGGCATTTTGATAGATCTAAAATAAATTTGGACAGAATTACTGCCTTTTTAACTTAGTCATTTTGGGCATTTTTTTACATGGTAGGGTATGGAGTTTGTGTAATGTTTACAATGGGTTCTTTGTTGGTGCTGTATGGATATACAGGTCATGTGACAGGCGCTGCACGGGGGCATCATTAGTGTCTTACAGACACAATTTTCTAGTTTGAAAAGATTTGAGCTTCCAGCAGTAATCAAACCAAAGACTGTCAGGTCAACATGCCAGCACTTAACCCACTGAGCCACTGGGGCTCCTAAGAAATAGGGAAGACCTCGTAGTCATAGTACTGATAGGGTGATAATATTCACAAAAGAAAGGTTCACAATGAAATACTTCCAGGAGCGGTTTGGTGCAAGCAATATTTAAGTTAAAAAGGTAAAAGGCTTACAAAAGCCAAGATATATGTATGACGTAAAAACTTATGGTGTTGATTTGTGAAAAAGTAGGTACAGTGTGACCTAGTTCATAAGATTAGAGCCGGTCCGCGTAGCGCAATTGGTAGGGCACCTGACTCATAAGTCAGAGGTCCTGGGTTCGAAACCCGGTCTGGCCACGTACTCTTGTTTGTCCTTCCACTGATTCAAGAAGGGCAGTTGTCAGTTACTGGCGAAAGTATGTACACTTAGTACTGGTTAACCGCTTAGGAGGTCTAAGCCTGCCCAGGAATAGTGTGGTAAGGGTAACTGACCGTCCCGACATGACCATAGCTGTATACCGAGGACGTTAGGCATCAATCAATCATAAGAATAGAGCATGAAAGGCCTCAGGCATAGCAGGCTGAGATATAAGGCCGACCTCCAAAATTTGACATGGTGTCATTTTCTTAATGTCACTATGACCTACATGTACTTTGTGGCACATGACAGCATGTGCAGATGAAGTTTGAAAGGCCTCAGACATATGGAAGGTGAGATACATGGCTGACCTTGTGAAGGTCAATTTTCACTAAGTAGGTCATCACTCTGACCTAGTTTTCAGGAAGGTCTCCTGGAGGGATTTTGTGCATTCACTGCTGAAGTTTGAGCAACCTCAAGGCTTGTGGAAGTTCATCTCTAATTCCAAGGGGCATGAACTCCAGCCGCTGCAAAAGTTGGAATGAAATATACCATAAAAATATACCCCTACTGTCAATTTATCATAGCATGTGCACTCAAAATGGCAAATACATGTACATTCTGTTTTCTGATCTTTGAGGACAAGCTTTGGTATAAGAAAGGATAAAAGCATATCACTTACTATTGATATTGATTAAATTTATTCTGGCAAATATCACAGAAAAAAATATTTCAAAGAGATTATAAATATGGGCAAATGTAAGTAGAAATAGTTCAGCCACAACTCACTCAAATGCAATGACAATGTGGGAAAATGTAAGAAGAAAGACTAGCCACAACTCAATGAAAGAAGAACAAGCAGCGACACGAGAAAACCAACAAAAAGGCATGTGCGCCCCGCAAAGACTTGAGAGTCTTTGCTGTTTGCACGGAGCTAGTTATGACCCTTAGCTATCCTATGAGCATAAAGCAAAGACTGATCAGACTGACCGGATGCCCAGGCTGATAGGAGTCTTCGCTGGGCGCATATGCCACTTTGCTGGTTTTCTCATGTCACGGTTCACTGAATGGTTGTTCCTTTGGAAAGAAAACCATTTAATCAACTTGGAGGGTCATAAAAACCTATATATTCAAATAACTTCCTTAGCACACACAGCAGACTCAGATCCAACAGCACCAAGAGAAGCAGTCTGATCACAGTCTGCACAGTTTCCTTTACCCGAAAGGAATCTGTGAAATTATGAAAATGAAATACTGCAATGGGTTGTGATGGCTGACGTCTATTTTTTAACTCTTCACTCTATATACTTAAGGACAAAAGTTCTGCACGGATGTTAATTTAACATCCGTGCAGAACTCTTGTCCTTAAGTATATTTATGGCAAACAGTGTAATTTCATTCACAGAAGTGAGTACACAAAGTCTTACACTTTTCATTTGAATTTCAAACTTCTTGCATCTATTTAGAACTCATGGAATCATATCATTGATACATCCTATTCAAATAGCTAAACTGAACCAGGTACTATGATATGTCAACATAACCCAAGCCGTGACACGAAAAAGCCAATAAAATGGCATGTGCGCCAAGAGAAAACTCAGTCAGCCTGGGCATTGGCCCAGTCTGATCAGAGTCTTCACTGTTCGCATGGAGCTAGGTTAGATCCTTAGCTACCCTTTAAGCACACAGGGATTACTGATCAGACTGGGCTGCTGCCCAGGCTGATCTGAGTCTTCACTTAGGGCACATGCAAATTTGTTGGTTTTGTTGTGTTGTGGCTCACATAATTTTACATTTCTAGTGATATAATAAAACTAACTATAAGGGAAAAAAATATCCAAGCATCCAGCGTAGACCCAGATCATACTATTCCTATAAAGCAGTCTGATCAGGGTTGCACTATCACTGCACTTTCAATCTACAAACATTACTTTTTAGAATGTGTTGGATAGTACTGTACAAAATTCTTAGTTTTGGGACAGATAGGCCTGAGCTAACAATGCAGACCCTGATCAGACTGCTCCAGAAGAAACAGCCTGACCAGGATCTTTAATTTTTGAAATGATGTATCCATCTTTTAGACACTTTACTGCACTACAAAACCAAACTGTTAATTTTTAATTCTAAGGTAAATATTAGAGATGTCCCAATTTTTAGATTTTTTACGGTAAAAATCATCTTAATACAGTATTAATCCTTATAAACGCCCCTGCTCTACTAAACGCCCCTACGTCTTTTCAGAAAATAATATTATGTTGCATGAATTATTGTTTGCTTTGCTGGATAAGGTAGGTCTTTAAAATGGGGTCTACTCTTAAAAGGAAGGAATTTGCTCCTAGAGGAGCAAATTCTTTCCTTTCAGAGTTGACCCCTACTAAAAAGGGAGGCAAGAAATAGCAGGACTGCTTCCTTTGAAGTGACCCATCACTTTTACATTGCTTGTTAGAGGTTTTGGCAGTGGCTGATTTACTGCAATTTAGGCTCTAAATAACACCCTCTATCGCAAAATGTCCCGGAGTGTTTATTAATAGGATTATTACTGTATTTTCAGGTAATAATTTCAGTTACTGGTCATGGTGTTTCAGTATTTAGAGTATTTACTCTAATAACAATGGAAATACATATACCGTACTTATTCAATACTAAGACAGAAATTTATCCTTTCAAAATTGTTGCATATATGTAAATCATTCTTGTATAATTCATGTATAAAAATGGATATTTCTCTTCCAAAACAATCTGAAAGATCTAGACAAGACGGATCTAGATTTAGATCTTTGAGACTAATCTAGAAGGGAAAAACCCTAACTTATATCCATGAAATATGATTGTAAGGAAGCCAATTCAAAATTTGATCGTGTAAATACAGTGTGAATGCTTATTAAAAACCTTAAAGCATATTTTGATGAAGTCAGAAAATTGTCTATGAAATAATTATGGCAATATGAAATAAATTGTTGAGCAGCTGTTGACAGTGAACTTAAGACAAAATCATTCCATTGTCAATTATGCTAATAATGCCTTCTTTTTATGCAAGAGCTATAATGCCTTATTTTTATGCAACAGCTGTAAAACTAATACTGTTCATAAACGTTGAGTTTCATGATAATGGTATTTACGTAGGTATGCATTAACAAGCTTATCATATGATGTCGCTGGATGTCAGTGGATATCGTCATGTCATGAAAATCATATGACCACGTGTAATAATACTTAGGCGCGTACATGTAACGTCACTGAAAACAACCATGTCAACAAAGCAGTCTCTTATTGAACTAATGTTCATTCTGAAGGTGATAAAATTTCGTTTTAAAAGGGTTATATGATAAACAGAATCTTACACTCGTGGTCATATGATATTTATGAAACTCGCCACAGGCTCGTTTCACAAATTTCATATGAAATGACCACTCGCGTAAGATCCTCTATACATAGTGCCACTACATACTACATCATGACTCAAAATCAGGATGTGTGCCATATCTATTCAGCTATGCGACACAGCTTTTTATCTTCATAAGTACCCTAAATATGCAATTCAGCCTTGTGGAAGTTAGCGATAAAATGATGTTTCTAAAACCAAATACGGTACATAAATTCTGTACATGTTGGGGACAAAATCATTTCACCAGCTTTGTAATAGCTGTATGCATTGGGACACCTTAAACTTTCCCCTGTTCACTTTATAGTTGAGGGTTCCATGACTGAATCGGCCAAATCCACTTTCCTATCTGATGTTGCACTAATATAAAGCTGTTCTTTGACTGGCAAACAGTGAAGATCCTGATCAGGCTGCTCCTATATAGGAGCAGTGTGCTCTGGGCCTGCATTGTTTGCTTACGAACGTCTGTACCATCATCCATGTAGTCTAGTCAGAGCCTTAGCTGTTTGCACACAACATGTATAGACTCAGAAGAATCTATAGGCACAAACTAAAGGCTGTCGCTAAACCACTAATTCGAACACTGCTTTCAGTATTAGCTCAAGGCAGATATCCTACAGTGTTTGGCAGATATCCTACAGTGTTTAAGTATTGGGACACCTAAAACCCTTAATTTTCCATTTGTTCCAAATGGAAAATTAATGGTTTTTAGGTATCCCAATATTTAAGCACATAAGGGTATGTTAAGGTGTATGGGTACACTTCCTTGTTCTTCACCTACATTTCAAAGGGGAACAACTTTTATGACTCCCAGTTCATTTTCCTGGATGATGAGATCCTTTCAAGAGTTTTTTTTATAAGAAAGAACATGCTACTAGACAAGCAAATTTTCCCTTTCAGAATTTACCCCATTTGAAAAGGAGGCAAAAATGAAAATGCCAAAGTTGCTTCCCCTGACCCTGAAAGTGTATCCATCCAGCTTAAGTACTAACTGTTGCAGCTAACATATTGAAATGCCTAAACAAGCAGAATAGACTCAAACTACTACAACTGTAGATATGTTTGTGGGGTACTTGTTCACAATTTTAGTGGTTTAACAAAAGCAAGAAGTTGATTACCTGCAAACAAAATGTTCTTTTCAAGGAATAATTTGAAAACACAATAAATCTCCCTACTGTAGTACCCGTGAATCTGTCAAATGTGAAACCCAGCAAAGATTAATACCAATTACAGAATGCCAAACAAGCTGTCTGATCAGGGTCTACTCTTTTTGGCAAAACCATTTCCTGACTTCCAATAGCTGAAAATGTTTGTCTCTGAAACGGCTGTTATCTTTGGTAAATCATGTTCTAGCCTGGCTCCCAGCTAAATGGTTATAAGTTCATCAACCAATAAAACATAACTATATCTATATGTGCAACATGGTTCTATTGTGTTTGATGGCCAACCATTTATTTTTGTTGTGTTTCTAGGGTAACTCTGCAATTACTTGATGTAAAAATTATTCCTTGTAGAGTTAGCTTTCTTACTGATATACATTCTAAACACAAGGACTGGGGCCAGTCTAATCATGTTCATGTGTATTATCAAATCAATTTTTGTTTTTATACTCAATAAATATTTTATGTGATAGCGAAACAAAAACGGAATGTTGGTCACACATTTAGCCCTATTTCATAAATATCACATATGGTTAAAATAAAACAAGCAGCAAGAACGCATGGTAAAACAAATTTCCTCATCCAAAATCAATGAATACATAGTACAACTAATTTTCTCATCCAAACACCTCATGACATGCCAGCAGAGATAAGGGGACTACATGACTAATGTGCTTAAATTTAAGGACACCTAAAAACCATTATTTTTCCATTTGGGACAAACAGAAACTTAGTGGTTTTGGTTTTAAGTGTCCAAATACATATGCACATTAAGGTAATCACAGTGCAAATAATAATACAGGCAGTTCTGATGAATGGCCGATATATTTTATGAAACTTCTTCCGAATATTAAGATATTCCAAATATTAATAGAAGTATAAAGTGAATGAGTATACACTCAAAGGAAGAAAAACTGCCATTTTCATTATTTCATTCCTTGTCAGCTTGGGTCAACTCTTATTGGGAAGAATTTGCACTTCTAGGAGAAATTTCTTCCCTTTAAGAGTTAACCCAATTTGAGAAGGGTTTGTTCATCCAGGGAAGCAAACAGGTAGTTGCCAAAAGTTGCTTCTCTGTGTAAGAAGGGTGAAAAACCATGGATGTGTACCCAATCACCTGAAGAGATCATCAATTGGCCATATGCTAACTGCTTATGTCATTCGCCTGTCACTCGGAGAATCATACATCATAACCAGGATCAGACACTAATTATCAATTGTTATCAACATGCTCTAAACCAACATAGGTTCATCATTTTTGCAATTTTTGTGAAATCAACCTTTTTCCTCAAACATTGTTTGAGCGACAACATGACAAAATCAACAGTGGCATAATGTGCCCAGCAATGACTCAGATCAGCCTAAGGATCTGCCCGGTCTGATCAAAGTCTTGCCTGTCTGCATGGAGTTAACTTAGATCCTTAGCTGCCCTTTAGGCACACAGCAAAGAGTCTGATCAGACGGGATGGATGCCCAGGCTGATCTGAGTCCTAATGGGCTACATGCCACTTTGTTGGTTTTGTGTTGCTGTGGCTCATTTATGGCAATAAGGTTTGGAAAGGTTGTTAGCACTCTTATAAAGGCAAATTTCAAACAGAAGATATGTGAACATACAATATTGCACAATTTCACCTGTGTTATGTTCCTAAATGGCCTATCTATAACATAATTCTGTTCATAAACATATTACAGCTCTCTCCATAAATAAACCTGAAAAAAATGTCACAAACAAATATATGAAAACTCATAAAACTGAGTACAAGATACTGATAGGTGTGTTCTAAATTTATAACAGTGAACTGTGATATATTCAGTAAAAATGTGCTTTAAACTTTGAAATGACAATTTTTTCTTTAACAATGATGTGATCATAAACTCTGGGGATACACTGACATATAAATAGCAAATGGTTCAAGGTTGCCACATATCCCTGACTTTTCCACGGCATTTTACAATTTTTCCATATGCCGGGCTGCATAGCGCATTCGGTAGGGCATCTGACTCAAGAGCCAGAGGTCCTGGGTTCAATACCCGGTCTGGCCACATACTTTCATTCTCCTTCCCCTGATTCAAGAAGGTCAGTTACTGACCACAGTATGTGCATATAGTTCTGATTAACCGCTTAGGAGGTCTAAGCCTGCCCAGGAATAGTGTGGTTAGATTAACTGACAGTCCCGCCATGACCATAGCTGTTTACCCTGGACGTAAAACAACACACAAAAACAGTTTTCCATACCCTTTTTACGCATCCAAAAGTTATTTCTTACTTTAACAGTGCAAATTGTATCCCTTCAAAATTTGGGCTACTCTGAAAGAAAAGAATTTGCTCCCCCAGGGAGCAAATTCTTGCCTTTAAGAGTAGCCCCCAATAAGGATGGAGGCAGGCCTGGACTTTCTCACTAGACAGTACATTGGTTCACTTTGACCAGAAAAAGTATATTTTTATGAAGACTGCCATAGCCACTTAGTTTCAATGTCCCTGACATTTGAAATCATTTACCAACTTTCCTGACCAACCACAAAATTCCCTGACCTGGAAAAAGAATTGTTTTTAAGATGTTTTTCCCTGACCATGGCAACCCTGAGATATGATGCATGACTTGCGCTTAGAAGACAGAGGCCTGGCAGCTTACTTTCCCACACCATAGATGAAATATTCCCTTCTATATAGGTTGACATATGACTTTGACATTAACACTTCATAAAGCACCAAAATGAAAAGAACTGAATTTGTAAACAGTGTATATCCAAATATGGTGGCTAGTATATCCCAATATTTAATAGGGCTCGATATGACACGCCTCAACTCGATCTAGACGCTTTGCCCTCTATTCTTTAAATTTTTGATATGATATAGCTTGGACGGAACATGTTTTGAAAATATAAATTTTGTAATCTGCATTTTTAGCCCTTTAAGGATAAATATTACTACATATGAGTAGAAGAAGCAAGCATGTAATTTTCAGCATGCTCTAATTTTTACCTATCTTTCTGTTTTGATACTTCTAAAACTCTTGACCCCATACTAAATGTAACCTTCAGCCTGCTCTATCTAAGCTTAAAAATGTATAAAGAATGGTTTCAGCTGTCCAGTCCTCTATCTTTGGTAAAAGCTCAGAAAATGATAAATCGCTAATTCATAATGAAAAATAAAACTTGCATAACAATAACATCAAAAGCTAACAAATCTACATGTAGGGAATGTCTTGAAGCAGTAAGGCCAGCTTCAGCTTCCAAGGTCAAAAGTCAAGGTCATCGTAAGTTCCCTCATGATTTCTCACTCAATGATAATGAATAATAGTGGGTTGGCAATGACATGCAGTATCACACAAGTAGCAATGGCAAAAGCTTTGGTAACCAAGGAAGCTACTGGTTGTCATGGCAACTTGTTTCATCACAGGTATGCTTGTCTGATGATATAGTTTCTTCCTTCAGCCCTCGCAGGCTACTGTAGATCTAAAATAAGAAACAACATACATATTTGTATGATTATGATCTAGAGGTAGAAAAAAAAGACATATTTTCTCTAAATTGCCATTGGAACTATTTGAGACCCTAGAAACAATCAGCTTTGGTGCAAATGTTGAAGTCAAAATGCAGGACCATGTTAAGCAAAACGACTCAATGCCAACCCTGCAAACTTATTTAAATTTTTTTCATTATATGAATTACTGTTAAGTCCTCAGAGCATTCGATCCTTTTTTTTTTACACCTCAATGTGTTTCTGCCACTTTAACAAATGGGAACAGCTTTTGTGAATTTCGGTTTGCTTCCTGGATGACAAAGACTTTCTACAGGGAAAGAATTTGCTATAAGAGCTTCATGTGACCAGAGCTCTAGATAAGAGGGGTATTTGATGATAATTGAGGGATAACTTTTTTCATTTCTCATTGAAACCATATGTTGTGACCCCTCATTTGAACCATCTCGATGAGACGGTTCAGAAGAGGGGTCACAACATATGTTTTTATGCAGAATTAACAAAAATTATCCCTAATTATCACTAACTACTCCATCTTATCTAGAGCTCTGTGTGACTACAAAATTCTTCCAAAATGGACTTACCGTAATCGACCCATTTACCGCACCGTGCGCTTAACTTTTTCAAAATTATATACTCTGAACAGTCACTCTTTATTTATGACGTTTCGGCATACTGCCTTTATCAAAATTATGAAATTTGTACAAGACTACATTTTGAGCTTTTACAATTCTCTCAGCATTCAAACATGGAATCACGGAAATGACGTTGCGTGAAGACAACGTACAGCGCGCTGCCGTCAGAGGTAAACATTGGCGCGACGTTGACAGGATGAAGCAAATGAGAACCTGTTCATCCTACAAGACTAAGTAGCATCAACAGGATCTTAAATGCTCATCGATCAAATATTCAGATGGCGCATATAATCTACCAACATTCAAAGTAAAATAATAACCAGACAATACAGTTGAAGATGCACAGCCCAGTGTGTGTCATATTCCGGCATGAACAAATTATGAAAACTGCACAAGAAGCAAACAAACGCGCAACTCTGTTCCCACTCAGAAAAACATATACGCTCACACAAGAAAAAATCCATCGCTCTTGCAAATGCACAGCTTAACTCATAATAAGGCTTATCTACCCACTAAGCACACACACACACACACACACAAAAAAAAAAAAAAAAAAACAAAAAAACATTGCAAACAGCCAAACCCGCATTTCTGCTTTGCACTAGTACCCCTGCTTAAACTCTAACAGTGCCCACAAATATGTGCCGCTTACATACGGGCCGGTAGGTATCGCCATCAGATGAATATTGCCTAATAAGTAAACGCGCAACTCCATCCCCACGCACGAGTAAAAAATTATTCCACCGCAAATAGACAACCGCATTAGTAATATCGTCGTACCACCCACATGCAAGCGACCCACATCTATGCCAAACACCACCCTTGAGAAAAACAGCCAGGTGGAGGCAAACAGAAATCCCGAAAGCAGCTAACACAATACTACCAGATTCTAATAGTTAGTGATAATTAGGGATAATTTTTGTTAATTCTGCATAAAAACATATGTTGTGACCCCTCTTCTGAACCGTCTCATCGAGATGGTTCAAATGAGGGGTCACACAATACTACACAATTCTGGTAGTATTGTGTTAGCTGCTTTCGGGATTTCTGTTTGCCTCCACCTGGCTGTTTTTCTCAAGGGTGGTGTTTGGCATAGATGTGGGTCACTTGCATGTGGGTGGTACGACGATATTACTAATGCGGTTGTCTATTTGCGGTGGAATAATTTTTTACTCGTGCGTGGGGATGGAGTTGCGCGTTTACTTATTAGGCAATATTCATCTGATGGCGATACCTACCGGCCCGTATGTAAGCGGCACATATTTGTGGGCACTGTTAGAGTTTAAGCAGGGGTACTAGTGCAAAGCAGAAATGCGGGTTTGGCTGTTTGCAATGTTTTTTTTTTTTTTTTTTTTTTTTTTTGTGTGTGTGTGTGTGTGTGTGCTTAGTGGGTAGATAAGCCTTATTATGAGTTAAGCTGTGCATTTGCAAGAGCGATGGATTTTTTCTTGTGTGAGCGTATATGTTTTTCTGAGTGGGAACAGAGTTGCGCGTTTGTTTGCTTCTTGTGCAGTTTTCATAATTTGTTCATGCCGGAATATGACACACACTGGGCTGTGCATCTTCAACTGTATTGTCTGGTTATTATTTTACTTTGAATGTTGGTAGATTATATGCGCCATCTGAATATTTGATCGATGAGCATTTAAGATCCTGTTGATGCTACTTAGTCTTGTAGGATGAACAGGTTCTCATTTGCTTCATCCTGTCAACGTCGCGCCAATGTTTACCTCTGACGGCAGCGCGCTGTACGTTGTCTTCACGCAACGTCATTTCCGTGATTCCATGTTTGAATGCTGAGAGAATTGTAAAAGCTCAAAATGTAGTCTTGTACAAATTTCATAATTTTGATAAAGGCAGTATGCCGAAACGTCATAAATAAAGAGTGACTGTTCAGAGTATATAATGTTTCTTATCCCTACACGGATTCTCTTCATGATATTTTTTCAAAATTGCAACAAAAAGATGTGGTTAAAATGTATTTAATAACCGCACACTCAGAACAATGAAATGCAGGGTGACTGGAAAGAGGCAACATGGGTAGGACTGGAAATACTTTGTGTTTATACTTTTCATGAGTTCCCTGTTAATTATTGGGTTTTGTGAGTTTCAAAGAAAAAGCAGTGTGCGCTTGTGCAGTTTGTCCAGAAATGGCCTTGGTGTGCGGTTATAGGGGCATGTGATGTAAATGGGTCGATTACGGTACTTAAAGAATTTGCCTTTTGAGATAGTTTCACAAAACTGGAACAGTTGCAAAACTTTCCACTTTTACAGTATATAATTTAAAAGAAAACTGAGCAGTGACACAACAAAACCAACAAAGTGGTTGTGCGGCCAGCGCAGACTCACAGAGTCTTCCCTGTCCGCATGGAGGTAGCTTAAACCCTTAGCTACCCTTTAACTGCTTAGCAAAGAGTCTGATCAAACTGGGCGGATGTCCAGGCTGGTCTGAGTCTGGGCTGGACGCACCACCACTTTGTTGGTTTTCTCATGTCATGGCTCACACTTTTTTCATACCTCCTCTAAAATTTGGATGTTTGCTCTGAGCACTGTGAGTATATGATGAGCTGTAGAGCTCTGAGCTGCCGTCTGTAAACTCAACATGTTACTGTATGCTCTGTGCCTGAAAAACATCAATAAACCCTCAAAATCTAGTAAGCTGTGTAACACAAAATGGCAGCTTATTGTATCCCCAACCAGCCAAAACTCAAGCCAGTCCTTGAATCTGTGCAGTTTAGGTAGAGCCTTCACATTATCCTGAGAGCTCCAAATGAGATGAGTTTCTGAGGATAATTCAGAGATCATTTTCTTTCTTTCTCAACAAAAACATACTGTAACCCCATATTAGAACCATTTGTCAGGTTTCTTTAAAATCCAACCATCCATTCAGGAGATATGGTGCGGGCAAGCCATTTTCAACACTCTTTGGCCTCCTGTGACCTTTGAAATAGGGTAAAGGTCACCAAATCCTTATCTCTGTGCAAGTTTGGTTAAAATCAATCCATCCATTCAGGAGATAGGGTGCAGACAACGCATTCTTCAACACTATGAGACCGCCTGTGACGTTGAAAATGGGGTCAAGGTCACCAAAATGTAATCAGTTCTTATACCTATCCAAACTAGAAACATGGTAACTAATAGGGCCCCGCCTTTATGAAACTGTTGATGACATTTAAGTCATATATGCCCAACCAGAAATAACAATACCAGCTTTCTGTTATCACGTTGTTCCTTCATATTCAATATGTTGTTTGAAATTAAGCCTCTGGTAGTGTCTTTAAGGCATGGCGTCAATAAAAGGTAACCTGGGTTTACCCAGGTAATCTGCAGAAAACCCCAGTCAACCTAATTGCATAATTCTCAGCAGCTGCCGGTAATTCAGAGAATTCTTGGGGCGGTTTTACCCAATACAAAGGCAAGTTATGACTTTAATGTCCATTAAGAAATGGTGATTAGATCTTCCAGTCTTGTTATCCTCTCCCAGTGAGACCAATTAAAAAGAAATTATTAGGCATCAACAGTGACACCTTTACTGCTATCTGAGTGTTCTGAAAGTCTTGTGCAGATGAGAAGTTGAATTTCTTTACAGCACAACATTAACTTATATTAGGGAAGTCATTGTAGGAACTTTGTTTATTTTTTTATTAAAAAAAGAAATTGCATACTTTTATGTTTAACTGTTGTGGAATACTGATGCATTTGTTAACAGACTTTATTGCACTTGATTTGTACATAAAATTGTTATCAGTATAAATCCAAGACAGAAGGCAAAATCACTGGACCATGAAAAGTAGGTAACTGTAGCTCACAAGCCCTATAAACATTGTAGGAGCTGCTCCACATGAGCAATTCTCCCATCTGTTATGTATTGAAAAAATCTGAAACCAGGTTTAATCTATACACTGTAAAATTAGTTTCATACTGAACTGATACCCAAGTTTAATGCAATTCCATCCAGTACTGCAGTAGTAGCCAAGATACAAGGCAAAATCATTGGACCATAAAATTAAAAAGAAGGTTACAGTGACCAATACAACTTATAAGTCATTTATCATATTAAAACTGATGTAATCATGCAGCTCAATCAGATATTTAAAAAGATATGAGGCAAAATGACAGATCATGAAAAGTAGATCACACAGATTAACAAGACTTATTATAAGACTAATACAATTTAGGATGTAAATTCAGAGCTGCAGAGTGTAAAATATTGGTCGGTGTTATAAAGATGTGACAATCCAGAAGACCATCTTTTATGCCATGTTTGATAGCTGTCACAGGATTCATTCTTCATGTGCTAATTTCCCAAGTTAAATGCAAATCAACAAGATGCAAAGCAAAAACAATGGCCATGATATGAAATCATTGGCCCATGATATATAGGTCAGGGCTAACATGGATGCTTGCAATTATTAAACTGACCATGCCCAGATTTATGTTTGTATCAGTCATTGTTGTTGTTGTTTTAAAGTGTCAAGCTTACTTTGTAGCAGTTCTTCATACACTCTGTCAGTATGAAGAACTCAAGCAGTTTCAATGGGCAGAAGTTTCTAGCAGTTCAAAAACTGGTAAATTTTTTAACAGTTTAACACAATAGCTATATTTTGTTCCACTTTGCAGCACAGAAGGCATAAGCATTTCTTAGTTGTTGTTATATACTATGTTCTAAAGATAGTCTTGGAGGGAGTATTGCTTTGAAATGTAGCCATCACTGTTTTATTCTCTTAGTTATAAGCTCGCCTGTACGAAAGTGCAGGGAGCTATTGTTGTCACCCTGACGTCGGCGTTGGCGTGGACATGGGCGTCACACTTAAAAGTTGTACGAGAAAGTTTTTTCTTATGTGACGGGCAAGGCACTGTCAGGCGAGCTATCCTGTATGTGGACAGGTCTTGTTTTGATTGATATCCAAATTATCACTTAAAACACACAGTATACAAGGGTGTAGTGCCTTTATGCAAATATGCAGAGGTGTATAGAAATTTTGTCAAAGTAACAAGCTTTCAACACACATCTGCGTATTAAATGCATGCTGAAGTTTTATGAATTTAACATTTCAGTGCTGTCTGCCATAAATGCGTAGAAGTCTAAAGTACCTAAGGGGCTCTACCCTAACACTTTCCCTTAAAGAGCATGAAACATAAAACTGCTCCTAGCTACACCCCTAGTATACCATATTCATCATAATAGATGCCCCTGTCCTAATAAATGCCCCCTGCCTCTTATCTGAAAATTATGTTATATTGTATGCATTCCTGTTTGTCTCCTCTGAAAGTATACCCATTTGCCTTAACATTTAATAGAGGTATTGTGGCAGTGGCTGATTTACATATACTACACTACTGGCTCTGAATAATGCCTCCCCCCCCCCCCCCCCCCCCCCACCTTCCCCACCCAGCTTCGTAAAATGCAATGCCCTCGGGGGGCATTTAATAGGATTAATACAGTATATTGTTTTCTAACTGCTATATGAAACAAGAAAAACAAATTCAAGTTGTGTCACTATGGACAAATAAAAACAAAGGAATGCATGAAAGTTCATATCTACTTTCTATACACAACACAATAGTGAAAAGCCGACAGGAAATAGATACCAAATTAATATTACATGTATTTTTCTCAGCCTCTTCATTACACAAACCTTGTTGATAAGGAACTGGCTCCTCTGTGTTATTGAGCCATTCATACAGGTACCATTATGTAAACATTGATCCCAGTGATCATTTTATGGGTTCATGGAATCAGATAAGGGTCATTATAAACAGATAAATGTCAATCAAACCTAGCTATTGGTACTCTAGACATTAGACCAAAGTAAAAGTGAGTTTCAGAGACTTGAGATTTATTAAAAAAACAACAAAAAAACAAAAACAACAACTGAAACTGAAAGAGAAAATGCCAATCGATTGACTGCAGCCAGTCTACCCTATAAATAATATTTATCATAAATCTGTTGGAGTGTCAAGTCACTTGTACATTAGGTTTCTGTTTGTTGTTTTTTTGGTGAATTTCTGACGGATGTTTGCTATCTAGCTATATTATACTTTCAAGACTGTAGCATAAAAAAACAGCACAAGAAACTTTCTTGTGCTGTTTTTTTATGCTATAGTCTTGAAAGTATAATATATATCTTACTGTACTGAAATAATGCTAAAGATCTTTGGAGAAATTTACATGATTGTGATGACAGAAAATTCTTATTCATTTTCAATAGAACAATATAACAGAGAACAGAACAGAACTTTGTATACAACACAGTAAAACTATATTCCAATTAGAATTCGGAGTGACTGGAAAACTCCGGCTTTCTTGTTTTATAACCCACACTTAGCAGGCCTGAGTCACCAGTCACTACTTTCTTGTTTTATAACCCACACTTAGCAGGCCTGAGTCACCAGTCACTACTTTCTTGTTTTATAACCCACACTTAGCAGGCCTGAGTCACCAGTCACTACTTTCTTGTTTTATAACTATATTCCAGTTTACATATGTATATTGTATCCAACTTTAAGGTCAACATGCAAATATTCTTTGCAATTAAATTGTGCCTTTGGTAAACAGCTCCCTTGAAATGCAGAAAAGGATGTGTATCTAGGTCTGGAGCTGACTGCCAGAAGACTGGGAAATTTGAAAGAACAGTTTAAGAAAAGTTCTTTTATTGCTCAATAAAATATGAACATGTCATGTAGGACAACTACATGTATATCCTGAAAACTTGATGAAACACAGTTGAAAACTAAAGGAGGAGTTGCTGCCACAAGATCTTACTAGACTTACAAAGAGCTGTAACTTTGGCAGAAAGGATCCAATAATAATAATAAAGACTTTATTTTCAGTGGGTGACACAATCATGACCAATAAAATATGATCCATGTCATTGTTGTGACAATTAGTATATCCTGATAGTTTGATGATAATTGGTTGGAAACTGAAGAAGGAGTTGTTGCCACAAGATTTGGCCAATTTAATATATAAAGGGCCATATTTCTGGCCACAAGATTCCACCAGACTTACAAAGGGTGTAACTGGCTGAAAGGGTCCTACAATGACCCCAATAAAAATGAGCTACATCATGTAGTGATAACAATATCCTGAAAGTTTGATGAAAAATTGGTTGAAAACTGAAGGAGGAGTTGCAGCCACAAGATTTGGCCAAATTTACAGATAAAGGGCCATAACTCTGTCAGAAAGTGTCTGATCATGCCCCCAAATCATGATCCATGTGATCTAATGACAATGGTATTCTGAAAGTTTCACGAATCTTCAATGAAAAAATCGGACAGATGGACAGACAGACAGACTTACAAAACCAATTAATTTTCTAGTCCCCTTCGTCTACGTCGGGGGGACAAATATAAGTAAAATGGATCAAAGGGCTGAAAAAGTATGAAAGCTTGAAAACTTTTACACAGAACTTTAACTTTTTGCTAATGGCCAGACACTGCGGCCAATACCAACGATGCCAACGTTAGTGCAATACTCTTTCTGTATATTCATAGTGGCAGGCTTGAAAGGATCACTTTGAACTCAAGTTGATGAGATTTTATAGACTTCCAGAAAAATGCCTCAGTATATTGTAAAAATTGTTCCATGGAAATGAGCAGAGTGTCAGTTGTATTGAAATTCTTATTGCCTTAAACTTTGAAAGAATGGGAAACTCTTGGCCACTGCAGGCACTTGAATTTATGAGCAACTGAACTGCATGAGCATAATTATGTTGTAGTAATGTCTGTGAGAAAATATCATATTTTGAGCAGTGTATTATTATTGTCTGTGCCCATGGGGGTAGGCTATACCACCGAGTGAATTACTAGTGACAAATAAGAGTCTTTAATTGTTTTCTATTTAAATTTAAATTTTAATTTCTTAAATTTTCTATGTCCATCTTTGGTTCTTTCTCACAAATTTCAAAGTTACAATTTCAATTATTCACTTATTTCATTTTCTAAACACAAACGTTTCCAAAGTCATTCCTGAACATAAATTTCTTTATTTTAAACATGAATTTCCGTTTAAACAGTTTGCCTAAAATTTCTGAACTCACATTCTAAATTTCTTCTTTTCCTATTGAGATCACAATCATGACTGTCTTTCTCTCTTTTCACATGATACTTGACTCCGCCTTCACCAGTCAGCATGCCTCTCTCTCCCTTTACCCCTAACTAATTAATTAACAAGTTTCTGTCCAACTCTCTGAGTGGTCAGCTGCATTCAGCCTCTTTTCCATTTTGACTCTTCAGCATCATTAGACATCCAAAAAAAAATTAGCACATACTTATCAATTGCAATGAGAAAAGTTCTACCTCATTTACAAAATAGCTTAATAATTATGATCTAACTGCAGCCAAATGCTTCTCTTTCCCCAATGACTCCACTATATATACATGACCTAAACTTATGAAAATATATATACATTGTTCAAACATTAATGACATCAGATATCTAATTTTACTCTCTTTTTATTAACTCATTTGCAACTTTAATAACTGGGTGACAATGCACAATCGAACCATTGACTCCAACATGGTAGTACAGCTATTAGTTACCCAAAATGCAGCTGCACTTGACCATTATGCAAAGCTGTTTGCATAAACGTTGGAGCGCTTTTCGCACAGATGTCATGAGCCATTTTGAAATACCACAGAACTGCATATGGTATGAAAAGGTAGCACAATGTTCTGCAAGGTGACTTGTAATTTTACAGCCTTTTAAACTGTATTCCAACCAAGGAAGGCTGATAATGAAAGCAAAGTGGTATGAAATGCACCACTAGCCTGCACCCATGTTTGAAATCCACCAATGGAGATTTTACTGTCGGCTTTTGAGACATAAACAAAAGTTTTATTCCAGCTTTTTAGCTCAACTGAACCAGCGACTACAGGGGAGCTTATAGGATAGGCAGGCTCCGTCATCCATCCATCTTCGTTCGTCAGCAATTTCAAACTTCTCCTCTGAAACTGCTGGGCCAATTGTAACCAAATTTCATGTAGAGCCTTCAGGGGGCGGAGGAATGAAAAATTGCTCACAAGGTTCTGGTCACATGACCAACATGGCCACCACTCCCATATATGGTAAAATATGGATGGATGACTAGTGATTTTATGTCCTTTTCAACAGTATTTCAGTCATATCAGGACAAGGGGACTGTGATAATGAAAGGCTGTGTGCAATGAAACCCGTTTACCGAAGGAAAGATTCTTGCCTCAAGCGGGGCTCAAACCTGGTCTGCTAGATCAGTAGGCCAGTGCTTAACCCACTGAGCTACCGAGGCTCCTATAAGGAAAAACCTTTAAAAATCTTCTCTTCAGAACCAATTGACGGATGGCCTTGAAACTAGGTATGTAGCATCGGGTACATGAGTACTACTAAGATTCTTCAAATTATGACCTTGGGTTGACCTTGATCTTTTTTTATTGTACAATAAAGTTGTACAAGAAAAAATGATAGTGTATACAGCCCTTAACCCCCATTGCCCCTACAGTTTAGGCTATGGGAAACCTTTACCCTTTTTACCCTCTCTGATACTTTATCTCCAGATTTTAGAACTGAATCATTTGGACTTTATTTGACATCATTATTTCCAATCACCCATTAGTATGAACAGTCTCCCCTTCAAAAAAAGTAATTTATTTCTCTGATCAGTCTGGTCAAAGTTCATAACCCAATTTATTGATAGTAACATGTTAATTAGGAATTCAGAGCAACATGCATGTCTGCTATTTCTAGAAACACATTTGAAATTATTTGCCTTAGCAGTATGTGATGAGTACCAATAGCATGTTTTTGTGAAAACAATACAGTAAAGCTTGGGTAATGATGAATATGTATCCACAACATATTTTGTGTAAAATGATCATTTAAGACATGTTAATTGGATACTCATCAAATACTCTAACTTCGGTATGTTATTTCCCTTCAAAACATTGTCCTTCTCACTATATCTACGTTATTAGCCATAAAACATATGCTGTGGTTACTCATGAATTATTCTCACTGTAACTGTATCATAAGCCATGAAAACATATGTTGTGGCTACTCAACAATTATTCTCACTGTAGCCATATTATTAGCCATAAAACATATGCTGTGGGTACTCATCAATTGCTCTCACTTCACCTATGTTATGAGTCATGTTTATGGTACTCATCAATTTTTGTGACTCAGTTTTGTCAAAGTTTTCTTCACATAAACCAAAAGTTTATTACTATTTTTTTAAGAAGCATGCATCTCTTTCATCATGGTTTAAAGAAAATGTAGAAAAAAAAAAACAAAAAAAAAAACTCTGCCAAGCAACTGCTGGTGTTCTAGCTCAGTGAATAGAGCCTTTGGTTACCTAACACAGGAAACCCTGGGTTTACCTCAGGAAACCTAAGATTATCAGAGAAAACCTGGGTTTACCTAATGATCTGTCCTGGACTAACTGATACCATTGATAGCTTAATGCTGAATGCTGACTATTGGTAAAGTTTTTTTATTCACCCCCATCCACCATGGGGCATTATGTTTTACCCCTGTCTATCTGTCCATCCTCTGTCAGATCTGTCCATCCCATCTAAAAAGTATGTACAATCAACTCTTCGCATAGTGTTTGAGCAATCAGTCTGAAACTTTACAAAGATGTTGCATACATACTGAAGATGTGCACCTGTCGTTTTGAAAAGGAAAAAAATCATTTTTGACAAATTACTGCTTTTTCAAACTTAGAAATTTTTATGGGAAATGGCTACTGCGGGATGACAAGTTTGTGTAATCAACTCCTTCCCCAGTTTTAGAGCAATCATTTTGAAACTTACTACAGATGTTACAGACATATTGTAGATATACATGTGTCTTTTTGAAAAAGGAAAAAATAACATTTTTGACAAAATTACTCAGAAATTTTGTGGGAAATTGCTAATACAGGATGACAAGTTTGTATAGTCAACACCTTCCACATTTAGAACCAATCAATTTGAAACTTTGTACAGATGTTGTAGACATACTGTAGATATGCATCTGCCTTTTTGGTAAAGAAAATTTTTTTTTAACAAAATTACATCTTTTCAAACTTTGAAGTATTTCAGGGTATGGCTTATACAGGATGACAAGTTTCTATATCAACTTAAAATCATGATTATATCACTTTAAGTTTCCATTATCTAATGTAGGGGGCATTTAGAAATTATGTAAATAAGTGCTCTTTACTATCGGAAATCCCTGAATGAAATGAAAATTTAAATTTTAACTTCATTTTGACACACTTTTTTAGGAGTAGAGTTCTCTTTTATTTACTTGACTGTACCTTAATAAAATATGGGTTGGGATGATGGCATATGAACATAGAACCATTTAAGAAAATGATTGTTCATATAAAAACATGTAGGTAATGCTGATGTCATGTCAAAAATGTACAAAAAAATTTCAAGGAAAGTATTACACTCCTGAGTAGAATTTCTAAACTGCTGAAAGTAGCACCATATACCTCTAGGTACAAGCTCGCAGAATATCCTTCAGTCAAGGTTACTATTTTTAGAAACACCAATATTTAATTGCCTGTAAAACCTTGCTGGAACTTTCAAAGTGTAATTTTATAGTTTTTATGCTAAATTGACAGCTGCAGCTAATATTTGACGATAAAATCTATCACCATGGACACTTGTTCAGGGTTTGTTTAAAGAATCAAATTTAAGGTCTTGCAGCCTAAAATTGTTCCAAAGTGTAGTTTGTTCCCTAAGGTACATAGGAGCTAAGTCAGTGATAAAATGTTCCATGTTGTAAAGTAACACCAAATGCATGGTGTTAATAGCAGTTTATTCCAAATTCAATTGCTTCTTTATAAAGAAAACCTGGTCTGATGCTCAGGAGTGTAACACTTCACAGACATTTGTTATTATTTATAAAAAAGTTGAATATTCTGGTTTTAAATTTCATTATGATGCTGTCTTCACTATATAAGCAACTCATACTCATTGCAATAGCATAAACCAAAATTATATCTCTCAACTCGTGCATGGGTGTGTCACAGTACAGAGTGAACTTTAGAAAATATGAAGTTGGGTGAAATTGACACTGGTGTATAGTAAGTATTAGCATTTCAAGAAATGGTAAAACTAAAGGAGTTTAATTTTTGACTGGGGAGAGGAGATGGGAGTGTGGTGGGGGAGGGGAGGGGGGGACTTGGCACTGATGGTTGAACAAAGGATTGTGAAACACGAAACACAAATAATGTAATAAAACAATCATAATTGATACACAATGTACCTTTACCATCGTCTTCTATTAAAAATATCCCTTCTCACTTGATTGATTGATCGATTTATTGCTTAACGTCCGCGGTAAACAGCTATGGTCATGTCGGGACGGTCAGTTAACCTAACCACACTATTCCTGGGCAGGCTAACACCTCCTAAGCAGTTAACCAGTACTAAGTGCACATACTTTCGCCAGTAACTGACAACTGCCCTTCTTGAATCAGCGGAAGGAGAAACGAAAGTATGTGGCCAGACCGGATTTCAAACCCAGGACCTCTGACTTATGAGCCAGGTGCCCTACCGATTGCGCTACGTGGCCTGGCTCCCTTCTCACTGTGCGGCCCTTGGAAAAAGTAACCCTTTCTTTACTCCCATCTGTAGAAAAGTCTATGGAAATTGTCTGGCAGTGTCCACTGAGTCCATGGACAATGTCCACTTACTTCATGGACACTGTCCATAGAAAATGTCAACTGAGACCATGGACGATGTCCACTGAATTAATGGACAATGACCACTCAGTTCCTGAATGTTTTTCCTGGGATTTCAATACTTTTCATTAAGGAAAGAATCAAACATAGTTTGGGGGGGGGTATAATTATAGCAATCTAACCAAACTGAATGCATACATCCAGTTCACAATGCATGTCTTTTATATTTCATGACATACAATGCCAGTCTGTCCATCCATTACTGTCACTTGGTCACTGCCTTCCAGGCAGATCCCACAAAAACATTGATCCCCTGGGTTTTGGCCAGTTTGGAGCCCAGGGGCTTGATTGGCAGGATTGTGAAGGGGACCAATAAACATTGCTACATACTAAATATATAAGCTCTGAGCCCCATGGTTTCAGAGAAGAAGACTTTTAATGTTTTCCAATTATAAATCTATGGCAGCTATCTATTGCCATGGCAACTACAGTTCCAATCAGATCTGCCCTAACACCTTATGCAGTCAATCCCCCACTCCAACATTGCTACATATAAAATTTTTATCAAGATAGGCAAGCTGCTTTAGGAAATATTTGTGTTTAAAAGTGTGGAGGATGACGGACCAAGGCTATACTATAAGCTGTGGAGCTTAAAAGCTATGCTGATGATTGAACCATTCACACCTAGTGGATGTAGTTTTCATTTTCAGTTGATTTTTGAAAGAATTTAATGTTTTCAAATACAGTACGGTAGATCTAGATCAGATGCAATTTTCTGTTGCATCTGATATGAGCCTACACTGTTTGCCTATGTCCCCCTTTTGGAAATGGTGGGTTGACTCAGTGTCAAAAGTGGGTTTAAATGGTGTCAAAAATTAAATTACAAACCATTTTCAGCATGATAAAATAATTTTGAGAAAAAGATCTCATAATATTTCAGGATCAGGCATATAAAAATAGTGCATAGGAAATCCTAGAAATTTTGTACTGAAATATATAAAATCTGAATGCCCTGGCTGAGGATCGAACCTGGGACCCTTCGATCTAAAGGCGAACACTCTACTATGTCACTTTAAAAGCCAGCTTATACCGCAAATCAGTACAAGTGTATGATATACAACCTATACCCTGTGACATTCTCCCCCTCCATATTGAATTAGTCCTTGAATTCTCTGGAGAACAAGAGTCACTTAAAATGAGACTTATCGAGTTCTAATGTACATGTGAGTCATTTACCTTGGGCGCCTTTGTTCCGGACTCTTAAACCAGGGGGACAATAGTCCTCTAGCTCACCTGAACCTTACCGTCAACAGACACAATTTGTCATTACACTCATTTGTTACAAATTTTAGACCAATGGCTTTAGAGTAGTGAATATTTTAATTTTAAAGTCTCAGTGACCTTAAGCAAAGTTCAAAAAATGATCTTGACCTTTGGTGACCTTATGTCTTCATTTAGGTAACCATATTTTCCAATTATTATATCTAGGCTTAAAAAGTTTCCGTGAAATCTAGTTTAAGCATTTTCCCATATAAAATTAAAATCTTAAAGAGTTCCTTCAAGAGCAGAGAATTCATTCACAAGAAGGAACATGGGCCAGACTTTGTATAGTTTCGGCTAATAAAGCCTCTTCAGTGACCCTGACAATGTCTGGTGACAAAACCAGAGAAAAGCATAGTACTGTAATTTTTTAATCTTAAATGGACAGTCGATTCAAAGACTGATTAGTATCATATACCGAAGTTGACATTGCCATAAATTAGGTCAAGGGTTGCTTACGGTCATCATTTGAACAAACTATGATGGGCACATGTCCCCATAGCTACATACCAGGTCTCAAGGCCATCTGCATTTCGGTTCTGGAGATGAAGATTTTTAAAGATTTTTACCATATATGTGGCGGTCATCTTAGTCATGTGACCCAGATCCCGCGAACAAACTTTTGTTCCCCCTCCCACTGAAGCTCAATATGAAATTTGGCTTTGATTGGCCCAAAGAAGATCTTTGAAAATGGTGAACAATGGACGGATGATGGAAGATGGATGGATGACAGAGGCATTGGTATACTAAAAATTCACCAGTGAGCCTTCGGCTCAGGTGAGCTAAAAACCTGTATGCTCAGCTGAGGATTGAACCGAGGGACCCTTCTAACCAAAGGCGAACACTCTACCATGTCGCCATAGAAGTCAGCTTATACTGCAAGGCAGAACAAGTGTATAATATACCTAACCTATGCCCTGTGACATGTGTTTGTTTGACATCTTGAAACTTTCTAGAAATAAAATACCACCCAAGCAGTTAATGTTATATAAATCAATGCCAGTAAAACTATTAAGCAGTTAAAGAACCCTGAAGCCAACTTAATAGCCAAGTGATGATAGACTGGCAGGTCTTCAGCATAGCTGTTTATGCTGACCTGAATGGTAGTCTGTAAAACCTGGGCTGGGCTCATTGGGCTGGGCTCTGGGCTGGGCTCAGTTTTGGGCTGAGCTCAATTGTGACAGGGTCATTTTAAGTGAAAGGTAAATTTAGTTGAAATTCCTCAGCAGTAGTCAGTTTGATTATACAAGGTCATATCAGTGTCCAATTATGCAAAGCTGTTAATGTTGCTCGTTAGATATCCCATGGGAAGCAAGGCTGGAAACGAAATTAATGGGCTGTAGGGGATGTCTCAGTTACATGGGTGGTGACCTCACATTGGAAAAATATATTTTCTTTTATTTTTCTTTCCCAATAAAGTCATACCTGTTCATTACATTACCACGCCTATGCGGTATACTGTGATTTTTACAGTTTTGTCCTGATGTGGCTCAGATAATGATAAACTTCATTCTTGGGTAATAGAGTCAGGACTGTCTAGCATAAATTATAACTAATCCCCTCAAGAAGATTGACCTGATACTAACAGCATCTGCCTTTTAATATACAGCAATCTTTTAGGTTACAGACTGGGTCAGGAGCTGACCTTCATTAACTTTTCACCTGAAATGCCCCTGTTATCAACCGAGCCCAGCCCAAAGTCGAGCCCAGCCCAGCCCAAAATCGAGCCCAGCCCACTGAGCCCAGCCCAGGTTTTACAGACTACCGACCTGAACTTGACCAAAAGCCGCTGGTTCTCATTACCTGGTTCCTAGATAGCAGTCGAAACATCATCCAGCTGATAAGAATTACCACTGGAGTAATGGGACATCATTACTCATCACCCCAGGCAGGTACCTGCCCCAGGTTATACAGTTATCTAACAGTATACATGAAGAGTAGATGAGTACAAAAGGTCATCATTCTTAGATCTAAAATGACCAAGGTCTCTTATATTTCAACAATTTCAAACAAATCCACAAAAGCCACTGGGCCAATTGTAACCAAATTTCATTTTGAGCCAGTAGTGGCTGTAGTGTAGTGGATAAAACTCCAGACTACCAATCCAGGGATAGCAAGATCGATTCCCCGATTCTCGGGTCTTTCTGATGAGACTTTAAACCGAGGTCCCGTCTCCATATGACCTCCTTGTTGGTGGGACGTTAAACCCGAGTTCACTCAATCGCTCATATAGAGCCTACAGGGCTTGCAGGAATGAAAATTCATTCCACCTGTCCTGATCACGTGACCAACAGGCCGCTAGGCCCATTTATGGTAAAAAAAGCCTTTAAATGCCTTCATCTCCAAAACCAGTGAGCAATTTAGTACCATTTCATACCATTTTAGCTTATTAGTGTTTCAATTCCATAGTACCGGTATGCATAATAGCAATTTTTCTCTGAAATTGACTGAAAAGTGTGGTAATAAGTGTGCTACCACTTCTTCCTTTTTCTCCCTATTTCAACTGGAGGGAGAAGTCACTATCCCTAAATGTTGAGTCTCACTTGACCCCAGCCTGGACAAATCTCCAGTGCTCTAACCGCTAAGCCAAATTGTCAACTGTCAGAAACTGAATATAAACCTAGAATCTATGTAATACTATGCAATCTACCTAAGAAGATAACAGAATAAAACTAATCACCCTGTATGGTTATTCATAACATGTGTCCCCCCCCCCCCCAGCCTCCCCTTTGAGGAACTTATCATTAAGCCAATTTGAGGGCAATAAAGTCCAATCCGGAAAGTGGAGCCGTCATTTTTCGGCATGAAAGCAATAACAAAAGGATAGAGTATAAAATTACTGTATAACTGGAAACATATTGATCCAGGAGGGGTTTGAACTCTTAAGTTATTGCCTGGACAAGAAATCTAATGATCTGACCACTCAGTCTTGAGTTGATGACCTGATGCAGTTGTCATGCCTACTTACTGTACTAGTGCCTGAACCAGAGGATCATTGGATCCTGAATATTGCTCACTTGCATGAGAGCTGATAACAATCATGGAAGCATGCCGACTGATATGACATTCCTTTGACAAGGACTTCAGGGGAACTGAAACTTGATTGAATTCTAATCTCTCTCTGGTTTTGGTATAGTGAATCAAATTTAACTTCATGCAAAATGTGTTGTTTATAAGAACTGACAGTGTTCTCCCCAGAAATTTTAGAAGGCATGTCGCTTTAGCACAAAAATTAGATTTTGACTTGTTGATCAATTTTAAAAATCCTTAATATAGCAATGTTTTGTCAAAATTAGCCTAAATTTACATTATAAATAATTTATCGATGATCTTTAATGCATTTAAAACAACTTCAATGGCTAAGAAATGAAAATAATAGCACTTTAATAAATTTTTATTGGAAATTAAAGCATGTTGCAAAGGTAATTTGAAGAGGAAGGCATGTTGCAAGCGACATGCCTTAATGGTCTGGGGAGATCCCTGATTACTGTTTAGGTCAGTCATACACTGACAGCCTTGGTTCTAAGTCATTCAGTTTCTTTCATGTCCTGAGTATTCTTTTATGATATAAGGCTTTAACACAAGTTCTGCTTAGACTGCAGTTAATAAATTGTCCATCATTTCAGCCAATCAGAAGCAATTTTGAGAGCCCTCTTAATGACTTAGAAATAACTCCTAGCCATTCAGAAAGGTTCTTAAGACATAAATCAGCAATAAAGCTTCTGATTGACTGATAGTAATAATTAAAACTCTCCCTTCCATCTGTCAGAGAAAATGGACCATATAATCTTGATGTCCATTGAATTATGTATGGTCTGACATTGCTTTTTCTGTTAAATATCCAGGTAATCAGCAGAAAAAGACCCCTGACAAATCAATGGAGATAAGGAACAAATACAAAGCATACAGGTTCAACAGTCTCCTATACTTAAAGTGTAGCTTCAGCTATATTGGCTCCAGTTAGGACATGTAGCTATTCAGCTGATCTTTGAGCAGTATAAGAGAGGCATACTGCTGAATATAAGACTGAGTATTAGTCTATTTCAACACCTTCAATACAAATGAACAATATTAGAATGGTTTTTATGATGCATGTATAAATTATCTCGCATAACAAGAAAGAAAGTTGTATCCTTTTCTAAAAAGCAAAGACTTAAGCAGCTTGCAAGCAATTACTTAACACATGCAGTCTGATCAATGTTGGAGTGGTTGTGGTTGGGTAATGGTGCTGGCCTTCAGATCTGAGGTGTCCTACTGCAGAGCTCAGTTTAGAGGGAGAAGTGGGAGAAATAGTCTCCCTAAGTTGACTGACTTATCCCTTTTTAGAGAAAATCCAAAATTTGGGATAAAACTTCGCCCTGAAATTCAGCAAATGTCACAACAATTCTCCCAATCTGAGAACTTGAGGCTGACCCCTGCAGTACTAATTTGGATGATAGTAGGGACGGGGCTATTATGCTTGCAGAAAGTGGGGGTTGTTTGGAAATTTTTCTTTCCCCTATCATATCTCTTTTCCTTCTCTCTCTCACTGGAAAATGACTCAATATAGACTGAAATATTGTCTCATAAAGAGCCGTTACACCCAAAACAACAAACCAACCATAAGATTGATGTCTTTTAAGTTACATGTTCCCATCCTGTAAAATTATATTGTGCTGGTGCACTCCTGCACACAGTGGAGTAGATAAGGCCTCATACTGCATATGTATGCGAAAAATTAGTGCCTGTAAGCTAACTAGAAATGTGTCCATTGCCCTGGCCAGAATAAGTGCCTTAAGTAAGACCGCGCCTTGTATAAGGTACTGGCACTTGTAGGATAACTAGGTTCACAGAGGCAGACTTGTGTGGTGCATGGTTTATTGTTCTCCTTTGGCAGATGTATTGTGCTTCTTGGATCAAGAAGGGTAGTGTAAGCACTGTTGGAGGATTGATTTTGGTGTATTTTTGTTTTTGTTACATTTTCTGATGGCTGTTGTCATTATTCAGATACTTGTATATATGTATAATCAAGCATGCACAAGAATATGTTGTAAAAATTCTCATTTAATTTCAAACAAAACTGGCTTGTAAATCAAGACATTCTTAGAGAAATGATCTTACAATCACTCCATTTCAAAGCATACAACTGTGAAAGCCACTTTCCTAAATATGCTTTTGACACCCTTGAAAGACAGATAAAATTTGTCATTAAAAACTGCTCCCTCAAAGGGACACCCTGCGAAATGATGACTGTGGCTGACCATCATTAATCATGGTAAATCATGCTTTTGACCATGGTCACAATTCCCTTCCATGGTGTAACCATGGATAATCCATGGATAAACCATGGTTAGCAAATGGTAAGCATGCTTTTGATCATGGTGACTGACCATGGTTAACTATGCTTTTTTGTATATGACAATGGTTTAACTGTGCTTTTTTTATATAACCATTCAACCATACAGACTGAGTCTTCTCTTGCCGAACATATCCAAAGGTGTGTTTTCTTGCACTGTTTGACATATTTCCAGTGCTTTTGTCTTGTATGCATTTTAGCATTGTTTTTAGACTGTCTCCAGTCGTTAAGTTTTATATTTTACAAGCCAAGAAGAGAAATGACTCAGTCAGGAATAAATTTTGCATAACATCATTGTAGAGTTATCTGAGAAACACAACAACTGTTAACATTTGGAGGGCTTTCCCAGAAAATGTCTCAGGAATTCCGGAGTCAAATTCTCATTAATCACATCAGTTGTTAGTCTGTGCTGTAACCACAGGTCAGTTGTCTGAGGGCAGCAGCTAGATTGAAATTTTATTATCTGTATCTAATTTGACCACATGTTACCTGTCTCACTTGTATTGCAGAAGATAAAATATGCACTTTCTTGTTTCATTCAAAAATTTTTCTGAGATTAATTTTGAAAGCCTGATGAAGAGAACTGACATGACACATACCATAGAAAAGGGTGCATTGTATCTTTTATGGCTTGTACAAACACCAAAGACTGAGATACATATGTAGATCTGCATGTGCAGTTTGATCATCCCTGTGTTGATAACTAATACAGTGAAGGCTTTGGTCAGCCTGTACACATGGTAAATATATAGTATCTTGCTTACTAGCTATATAATGCCATCCTTACAGCAAATAAGCTAAGACAGGAGAAAAAACACCAGAAGTAAACATCCATGTGCACAAAATGACCACTTAGATCAGCCTGCACATCTACACTGAACTTCTTTCTGATATTGTATGCAAAATGAAGACTCAGATCAGCATATGCAGTTACACAGTGGAATCAGTCTAACAGCAATATGCAGAAATGAAGACTCATCTCAGCCAATGTGTTCTGGCAGTCTGATGATCAGCCTCTTCCATTTCGATTTATATAGTTTATGGATGCAGACAGGGAAGACTAATCAGAATCTTTGGGTATACGGGCTATTTATATATAAAAAAATATAATCAGATAGCCTGCCCATCCAAGCAGTCTTATAAGATTTTGGCTTTTTGACATTGCAGGTGCACATTGGATGGGAATTCTGATCAGACTGAGCAGATGTGCTGACTAAATGCTAACATTAACTGAACCGTGACAGAAATACTAGGCAATGCCTGTGCATAAAGTAAAAACCTTGATCAGCCTGCACTTCAATACTGTCTTATATGTCCTCGGCTCTTTGATATATAATGCTCGTACTTTCTGTTTACTCTGAAACTGAATAAAGGGCTGCAGTTTGGGTCACATTTCACATTTGGCCAATGGCCTTTTATTAAATTCCTAAAATGACATCTCTACTATCAATGTTTCATTCTTAGCTGTTGGAACTTATTTTTAGCATAACATTTTTGGTTTGATTTGAAAACAATTATACAACTACTGTTACAAATTCCACATTAACACTCAGAAATGATTTACTGTCTGACTTGACCACCAACAAAGAGTAAATCTATTTTAGAGGATTCAAGTCAGTTATAATGACCCATTGAATCTGGAAGGCGGTTGCATTGTATTTATAGCTCTGGTACTGAAGACATAACTGTTGCTCAGATTAATGGCTTTTCAGCCTAAGCCAGGTTACACCAGGCTAAATGGTTGGCGCTGTTTGCCATAAGAAAATTAAGACTTGTACCATTTGAATACATATAACCATTTAGCCTGGGAGCCAGGCTATATTTTTTTCAGAGGCTTGTATTTTCTGCGGTAAGAAAAATTGTAAGCCTCTGGCCAAGTCTGAAGAAACATTTTCTTCTGCTTTCACTCATATCTCTAGACTGATTTCAGTCGAAGATGTTAAAAATTCTCTTAACCATATATTCATATTTTACAAATTTTACTTCTCTCTAAAATATACTCCTGGCTCCAACATCTTCGACTGGTCAAATCTGTTTCTCTGATACAGAATGGCGCCCTTCCATATAATTACACTAACGGTACTTAAAGGCAGGAGTGGACTATATAAGGCAAAATTAGCTACCTAATAGCCACCAAAGGGTAAACATCTACAGTAGCTCCTGTCGATTTATCTCTAATTTGATTGGCTGTTGATTTGCTGGGGTATTCACCAGTGAAATGATTGACAGTTCTTATCAGCTCAGTGACTATGCCGTTTTGTCACATAGGAATTCATGCAAATATGATAAATACTTAAATAAATAATTAGGAAAATAATAATGATTTGATATGATAAATACTTAGGAACAAAATATGATAAGTTTTTTTAGAATTTATTTGGATAATTTTTATACATTGAAAAAAAATTGAAAGCATATCAGTATAAACAATATAAATTTGATTTCATTTTTAATCTCGTTGATATAAATCTAAATCACCGAAAAATAGAAATCACATCTACCAATTTAGATAAAAGTTATTTTTACAGTGAAATTAGTAGTGATTATTATTACTTGAATTTCATAAAAGAAAGAAAAAGTTTGAACTCTAGACAAAATGATTTTTATTTTACTAATTTTAGAATATCATTAATTAGTATTTTGACAAAAAAAAATGTCTCATAAGTAAAACCAAAAATATTCCACTTTAGCGTTGATGACATTATTCTCAATAAAGTTACAAAGCCTTCAAATTTCATAGTGTTTTTCTTGGTTAAGCATTTTATAATAGCGGTCAAGTGCTGACCACAGAAAGATTAATGACCCTTATAAAAGGGCCCCCCCAGATGATGCCGATCTTCTGAACTTAAAGTAAGAATTCTTCTCTATGTAAACCATGGTCAAAATTAGAGTTGGATAGGTTATATATGCCAAAATTGTTATGCCAAAATCTTTACTGTTAGTAAAAAAGTGAATGTTGTGGTGAAATCTAGAGAATTTAAAATGGCAGAATTAGATAAAACAAGACAAACAAACTGATAGCTTATAGTAAGAAAACCAAAATGCGGGGCATACCAACCATGTGGCCTCAACCTCCTTAGAGTTAGGGTAGGTCCAGTCCAAACATATGGGGTGTCTGATTTAAGTTTAATCATTATTATTTTAATTAAATGCCTGTGTTTAAATATATAAACAGTGTGGGCCCTGATTAGTAGCTGCATTTCTGGCTATACGCTGTATGCCACCCCCTATCCAACTTTTCCGAGCTTCTAGACCTAAATGCATTATGGGTAAAAAACTAGGCCTCTGGTGTTCTCATAAAGCGTTGTTCTTTTCATTTCAACCAGTGATGCAAACCATACATGGAAGTAGGTTATAGGGTGGAAAATAATCAAATTCGAAGATGTGTTGAATGTACAATAGATAATTTGTAAATCGTGAAAAAAGCATGTGTCTCAAAATACTGAGCCCTCTTTATTAAAGATTTACACCCTCAATATTTCTATTAACTTTTAAATTTCTCACAAAACATATCCTAGGCATGACAATGATTGCTATTAATAGTACATTTATCTGCCAAGTTTATTATTTGTGATGGGCATTGAAAATAGGAGAATTTAACAAAATACAAGAAAAGGGCGCCAATTGCGGACCGCCATTCCCGCCAAAAATGAAGACTGGATATGCCCAGCAATCAGAGTTAATCAGGTTAAATGTATATATCATGAATAATTTGAAGCCCTTTCTTTAATCGACTTCAGACAGTTATTGGCTGAAAAGAACTCACGTGCACAGATTAGAGGTTAATGCAATTGTAATGCTATTTACTCCACCAATAATAAAATTCAAAATATGCTTGCAGAAACGCCTGTGGGAGTCAATCAATTTGACGACAAAATATTCGTAACTATTCAAGAAGGGTACGCATTGATATATCATCTCTGCCTCCGTAACAAAGATGTTTTCACTGAAGGTTTTTGAACAAATCTTAATTACGTTGCATACAACTAACCAGTTTCATAATTTTGTGATTATTTCATAATGCAATACGAGGGAGTATACCTTTAAAAGTTACTAAGTAAGATTATTCGTTTTTAGCTTGAAAATGTACCTTATGGCATAAGTTCAAATAGGGCACACACAGATCAGTCGGCACGTCCGAGGGGACTGATCAAGTGTCCCGTTCGCATAACCAATATATGGGAATCTGAAAAGTCAAGAAGGACTACTCTGATCGGCTTGCACAGAAGGCTCAGCTATTATGAGTATTAAGTCACCCTGGCGTATACACGTCTTAAAGTTCCTTTTCACACGGTTCCACTAACCTTATTTATTTTACAGAAAATCATTTTTTGCACAAGCAAACTTTTTTTCATTATTCACTTATGCTGGATTCATTGAATGTTTGTTCAAACAAACAAGGCTCTGCTGTGCCTGCATACAGGCTGAGTCTGCCGTGAATGCATCCATCGTTGTGTCTTCTTTCACGCCATGCTACTCAGATTTAAAACCACCATTTAGCACAAAATAGACAAATACCATAGAACAATTCGTGGACACGGCTGTCAGAACAAACCATTCAGCCACAGATCAGACAGCTCCTTTTGAATGAAGTATGAACCGGGTTTCCACCATTTGCCAAGTGTTTTTAAAACAAATGCAAAAGTGCAAACTTTATTAGGTATACTTTTCCAACCTTCTTAAACTTATAAATAATCCTTTTTTAAACTAACAATCCCCTTTATTGAAGGGAAACAAGCAAATCTGAGTGAGAATCTCATTCTATCAAAAAGCATATCATTCTGTGTGTGAACAGGGTAATAAAACTTCTGGTTCTCAGACTAAGCAATAAATCACTTAGGCTTTGTATGGGGTCTTGATAAGCCACTGATGGCATAGTGGTCAGCTGTAATTACAGCACATGTGTTATTATTTTGAGATTTATTGGCCGGTCAAGAAAGCTACATGTTCCTTGCAGAGTTGAAAAGTCGAAAAGTTGAAGACATTGGGTCAGTTACAAAAGTATCAGAGAGGGACAAGGAAAAAAAATAAATAAAAAGAAAATATCTAACATCTTCGGCTGTCAGAAGTCTATCATATCTCTTACATATCATGTCAGCTATAATGAAATGTATTAGAGACTAAAAGACCATCATGGCATGAGTTTGCTCCATTATCAGGGGATGCAGAGTGAATTTTTAACAGTTCCACTGTGAAACAAAGGAATAGTTTAAAACCAGGAATGGAATGAAGTGGAATGGAAGAGATATTCTACCCTACATTCCACTGGCTACAATTTGCTCCATGATCCCGGAATGGTACTCTTACAGGACAGAATTTCCTCCCTCAGAGGCAGCGAGTTCTTTCCTGTTAGAGTGCCATATCAAATCCATGGAGAGAAGCTAGTGGAAGGGATTAGCCCTGCCAGTTACATTCCATTCCATGTTTTACACTTTGCCTACAAAAAAGCATGATCTTGGTTTAGAACAATAAATACCTATAAAAAGATTCAAATTAACTAAATGAGTTAACACCCTCACTCAGATTTCATCTTATATTTCTGAGCAGTCTGTCTCAAACTCATTAAGGTCATAATGTGATTAGCAGTCAGAAAGCTGTAACATGAACAATGGTAACAATGCTGTAAGTGGCTATGCATGTGATTTAACATCTCTAGTCAGGTTATTTTTGTTTGCATGAAGCAAATGTTGAGTTGAATAAGAGAAAGTCACCATTAATTTCAGTGTTTTAGTATAAATGCATGAAATATATACATGTAAGCACATTTTGTATTCAGTATTGCAGCCCGCACCCACATAAAAGTTTGCCATTTTTTCAGTCCAGGTGTATGAAAAGGGTGTATTTTACAAAACCAGGCAACACATCCATGCCAAATTGACCCCAGTTTCCCAAATTACCCTCCCCCTCCCTCCCAACTCCCCCTTTCAAAAATTCAATAACTGAATAAAAATATCTATAGGATGATAAATAAAAGACAGTCTGATACAAGAAAAAAGTATTATGATTTAAATGGTAAGTCAGCAGAAAAAAAAATTAAAATCAAAGTGAATTATGAATCACTTCATGAAATTCCACTTAAATGGTCACCTGGCATGCTTACTACAATAATGACCCCTGAGACCACTCAGTGTCAGAATATCCTTGTTATCTAATGACCTAAGGGATCACCTACTATTTAATAGCCAGCTTTACAAATTTAATGGACCGCTCACTACCGCAGATGATATAATTAATGGCTGCTTTTGAGGTTAACCCAAGAATACTGGGGTAACCGCAGAATACCGGAGGTAAACCTTGAGGTAACCTAATTGACGCCATGCCTAAGATATTGGTATAATTCAGTAAATAATGTAGGCAGAGTTATGGTTCTTGTTCTCTGCACATCGTCTGACGATGCTTTACATTTGTACCAAGTCTTGTGAAAATATCTTTATTGATTTCAGAGTTATAGAGCAGACACAATTTCTGCACTCAAAATTTCAAAGGGGCATAATTCATTTAATACTGTAGGCAGAGTTATGGTTCTTGTTCTCTGCACATCGTCTGATGATGCTTTACATTTGTACTAGGTCTTGTGAAAATATCTTTAACGGTTTCAGAGTTATGGAGCGGACACAATTTCTGTACTCAAAATTACAAAGGGGCATAATTCAGTAAATACTGTAATCAGAGTTATGGTTCTTGTTCTCTGCACATCATCTGATGATGCTTTACATTTGTCCCAAGTCTCGTGAAAATATCTTTTACGGTTTCAGAGTTATGGAGCGGACACTATTTCTGTACTCAAAATTAAAAAGGGGCATCATTCAGTTAATACTGTAGGCAGAGTTATGGTTCTTGTTCTCTGCACATCGTCTGATGATGCTTTACATTTGTACCACGTCTTGTGAAAATATCTTTAACGGTTTCAGAGTTATGGAGCGGACACGATTTCTGTACTCAAAATTACAAAGGGACATAATTCAGTAAATACTGTAATCAGAGCTATGGTTCTTGTTCTCTGCACATCATCTGATGATGCTTTACATTTGTCCCAAGTCTCGTGAAAATATCTTTTACGGTTTCAGAGTTATGGAGCGGACACTATTTCTGTACTCAAAATTAAAAAGGGGCATCATTCAGTTAATACTGTAGGCAGAGTTATGGTTCTTGCTCTCTGCACATCGTCTGATGATGCTTTACATTTGTCCCAAGTCTCGTGAAAATATCTTTGACGGTTTCACAGTTATGGAGCGGACACGATTTTTGTACTCAAAATTTCAAAGGGGCATAATTCAGTAAAAATTGTAGGCAGAGTTATGGTTCTTGCTCTCTGCACATCGTCTGATGATGCTTTATATTTATACCAAGTCTCGTGAAAATATCTTTAACGATTTCAGAATTATGGAGCGGACGCGATTTTTGTACTCAAAATTTCAAAGGGGCATAATTCAGTAAAAATTGTAGGCAGAGTTATGGTTCTTGTTCTCTGCACATCGTCTGATGATGCTTTACATTTGTACCAAGTCTCGTGAAAATATCTTTATCAGTTTCAGAGTTATTGAGCGGACACGAAATGATGACGGACGGACGGACAGACGGACTGACAGACAGACGGACGGACAAGGTGATTACTATAGGGCCTCCGCAGACTTCGTCTGGCGGGGCCCTAATAATATATCTGTGTGAGTTTCGTTAAAATCCATCCATCCATCCAGGAGATATGGTGCAGACAAGCCACTTTTCAATATTCTCTGACCTCCTGTGACCATGGAAATAGGGTCATTCAAGGTAACCAAAATCTAATCTGTTCTTTTCTAACACCCAATGCTGCATGCAGCATCTTTGCATGCCTGGTCAAAAAATCCATCCATCCCGTCATCCCAGTGGATGGACATAATGGTCACAACAGGCTTTATGATCTGATTGTAAAAGAGAAGTCAAAATATGTTTCTACAGAGAATTAGGAGAGATAATTCAAATATGGGGATGAAAAATGTGTTTTTATGGAGAATTAACAAAAATTTATATCAGCTGATCTTCAACAGCATGCGATCTTTCAATATACTGTATATGATGGAAGGTCCCAGAACTGGTTTACACTGCAGAAAACTGTGTATGTGAGAACATACCAAATCAGAAAGATCAGTGTGAATATACCATCTATATGGGTAGGCTACAGCGGTATTACAAAACGTACCTGAAATTCTGACTGGAAGCTGTCGTCCATAAACTCCTAGCTTCTAGCTTAGCTTCCAGATCCAGTATTTTATAGGTGAGACCCACAGCAGATAGCAACAGGAATAATACACTGAAAACAAATAATTCACAGTGAAATCAGGGTGAAAAGGGTGAATCGGGAAAGGAACTAAATAAGCCATTGCTTTTGTTCTAATCCTATTATGTTTATGTATATATAACAATATTTTTACTGCCATGAATGTTTGATTTTTTAAATAAAATATGTTTAAACCAAATCAGGGTGAAAACAAAATTAATCCTTTCAAGCACTTTTTTCAGACATATGCAATGCTACACAGTGCTCCAGATAAGAAGGGGTAACAGAGATTATTCAAGGATAATTATCCATATTTCTCCACAAAAACATATTTTGTGACCCATCATTAGAACCGTCTCAATGAGACGGTTCTAATGAGGGGTCACAACATATGTTTTCATTGAGAAATAAAAAATATTATCTTTGAATTATCCTCAGTATCCCCTCTTATCTGGAGCTCTGCTACATAAAGCATACCATGAATGCAAGAAGTTGCTAACTCCACATATCTCACAAGGAACATGTTCAAGGGAAGCAACTCTGCTAATTTCAATTTTGCCTCCCTTCTCCATAGGGTCAGCTCTTAAATTTAAGACGAGAATTTGCTCCCTTAAGAGCAAACTCTCTTCCTTAATGTGTTGACCCTACTGCTGAAGAGTTATGTCATCCAGGGAAGCAAACAGGAAGTCACAAAAGTTGTTACGATTGTAAAAATGGCAGAAAAAAAGAGGTTTACCCATTCAACTTAAATTTGTAATGGATCTACCGCTGTATTGCATTCATGGTTCTTAGAAACAAGGTACACTCAAATAATAGCTTTTCATATTCACCTGCCAATTTTTAACCATTTGCATTCTGGGTATTTTTTGCCGTCTGCTGAAATTGTCGTCTGCATCAAATATCAAGAATATTTTGACAATATTGGTCTAACCAACTCTTGTAGAAATGATGCCTAGGCAGCAAACAGTTTGGATCTCAGATCAGGCCCCATGTTTGTGGGTCCTGATCTGGATCCAAACTGTTTGCCCAGATACCCCGAATGGAATGGGTTAAGGTCTGTAAACTGCAAAGATTCTTGCCAAAATATTGCACACATGTGTGGACCAAACTTGACTCTTTTGCTATCTGCATATGTGCCAAGCTTCTATTGCCATTTGCATGTCTGCTATGCTCTCTTTCTACATGCCGATGCTCACACAATCCCAACAGAGCGTTGTTTTCCTATTATGCAACATTCCAATGAAACTGTTAGTTTATCTAAAGAAAAACCCTGACTCACATTGGTAATGACATAACAGGGTCATAAAACTGCTAACAATTGGGAGTGTGTTCTATATAATCAGCATAAATATCTTCAAACATCTTCTCACAGACTTCCTTAAAAGAAATCAATGTACTTACAAAATGGAACAAATAGCTAAGAGGAGGTTAGTTCTGGGTATTCTGAAAACAGAAAGAAGAAATGAACTATTAAAGCTGCAATAGCAGTGATGTTTCTTTTTTTAATTATGTCATCATCTAATGTATAATCTGATGGATGGATGACTTGCGATATTAAGTCCTTTTCAACAGTATTTCAGTCGTATCAGGATGATGGGAAAGTGATAATGGAAGGCTGTGTGCATTGGAACCTCGTTTAAGGTTGGAAAGATTTCCACCTCTAGTAGGACTCGAACCCCGGACCACCAGATCAGTAGGTAAGCACTTAACCTACTGAGCTACTGGGGCTCCTAAAATCAGATAGCTAGTCATTTTTTATTCATGTATATATAACATATATAATTACAATAACAGCAAACAAACTTTAAGACTGACTTTAAATATCAGAGCTTGTAAATGAATCCTTAAGAGCAAAAACAAAAAATCCCTTATCAAACTGCTTCCTAAAGAGCAGTCTGATCTGGTCCACCACTTTCTCACGTGCTCATGACACAACAGATTTGTTCAAACTCAGTACTGGATTACTGGTATAGTATAAAAAGAATAGCGCTATACTACCTTTGGAGTTTTAAAGCTGAATTCTTTAAGGCTTTCATGGTCTTTTGTCTATCTATACCTGCAATATGAAATCAAAGTCAAAAAGGCAGGAAACCCAGTTTAATTCTGATGGAGTATTTGTGGTGATAGCACACCTTATACATGTATGTGGGTATTATGGGACAATTCTTCTTATTTCTCCATTAACCCTATTGCACTCAGAACAGCCAAAACTCCATAGAGTTTTAGCCGTTCTGAGAGCAATAGGGTTAAAACAAATGCTATGGACCCTCTAATAAGGGGCCATAGCACCTTTTTAATATAGACAGTAACAAAATATTGTCATTTGCTCTCCTTACGCATAAATGGAAAAGGTATGGGTATTTTCTCTTTGCATGAAAGTTTTGAAAATCATGAACAAGCAAACCCGCTGATTTGGAAACAATTATAACAGAGCCACTTGTCTTCAGCAATCTTCTTATAAGGTTCCTTGTAAGCAATACACAGTGCAAATGAACCTCTATTAACAGGCAACTTGTCTTATGAGGCCAATTTTTGCATAACCCTTTGGCTGCTCCTTCATATTAACATGCTCAGTGGTAATCCTTTCATTTCTTAGTAACCCTTTCATTTCTGAAAAACTACAAAAATCACTGCTTTTAAAAGTGGTACCCTCCATAAATTTCAAATCAAAGTCTCTGACATAAACACACCTCTTGGATAATATTCTTTTCAATCCCAGATACCATACTACAGAAACCATCATGTCTGACTTTGGACATGCTCACTACTGAGGAAAATGGGTATTTGACAAAATATGAAATACAGAATGGCAAACAGTGTAGATCCAGGTAGGACAACCCTATTTAAGCTAGCTCAAGTGGACCTGGGGCCGTATTTATAAAAGCACTTAAGTCGTTGCTATGCTGTTGCTAAGGCTAAATTTCTTTGATGGAGACTCCCTACAACTATGAAATTTGCTCTGGAGGAACAGTCTTTTTCAGACTGTTACTCCAGAGCAAATTCCATAGTTGTAGGAAATCTCCTTTATAGAAATTAAGCCTTAGCAACAGCATAGCAACGGCTTAAGTGCTTTTATAAATACGACCCCTGCACTATTTACAAAGGTTTATAATATTGTCAGAATGACAGAAGTAACCTTTAAGGTCACTGGGAGCATGTTCAGGGAATGCAACAAGCTATTTTCTTTCTTGCTTTCCTTCTCTATGGAGTCAACTCTTAAAGGAAAGAATTTGTTGCCTTAGGAGTAATTTCTATCCTTTAAGAGTAGGTCTCATTGGAAAGAAAACAGTACTTCACAAAAGTTGTTTCCCTTTGTAAATATGGCAGAAAAACATAGAGATGTACCCATTCACCTTAAATGCTCACTCTGCTTACATTTTATCACAGAATATGGGAAGCCTATCTGTCTATGCTCCAGCTCTTTTCTCCGCGAATGATTAATACTCCGTTCTTTGGTAGAATGCCGGCACTCTTTCCTTATAATAGTTCCAGTTAACTGTTTCCTGTCATGACTAGACGTTAAAATAATTTCTTCACCGGTTTCATTTTCATTATCACCTGGGTCCAGTTCACATTCAGCACAAATATCATTGTCTGTTTGGTTAGCAGAGTCCGATTTTGATATGGAATGGGATTGGTTTTCGTTACTGTTATTTTGGCTGTAGTTTTGATTGTCTGATTCTTGATTGTCAGCAGAGAACATGTATTCTTGGCCAGTCGTAGAGGATGTAGAACTCTGTAACAAAGAATTGTTGATAGAATTTTTGGCATAAGTCTGAGATTTTTTTTCTATTTCCGCATGCAAGCATTGAAGTGACATCTTGGCAAAAGAGTCCCTAAGATGGGTACAAACATGTTTTTACAGAAAATGAATTCAATTCCTCAGAATTATCAAAAAAATTACCTCTTCAACAAAATCAACAAAATTTGTGTGTCTCTATGACAATATGAATACCGATAACCGATAATGGAAGAGCTCCAAAAAAGAAAGGTGACAGAAAAATTTAGTGATAATTTTTCTTATTTTTCACTTAAAACATATGTTGTGATCCCCCCCCCCCCCACCCACCCCCCACACCCACCACCACCCCTCATGATGTGAATAATTGTGTGTACATGTCACCAGTAAACAATTCTGATTCTGATTCATGAGAATCGTCTCAGTGAGACGGTACTAAAGGGGAGTCACAACATATCATGAGAATGGTCTCAGTGAGACAGTTCTAATAAGGGGTCACAATATATATATACCTAAATTATCCCTGTCAGCCCTTCTCATCGGCACCACTGATAACAGTAACTCATGCAGTACAAGGGATGCCGTTTTGATGGATAAAGGCCTTGTGATTTTACGTCATTTTCAACAGTATTTCAGTCATATCAGGACGATGAAAGGCTGCGTGCAATGAATCCTGTTTACGTTTAGAAAGATTTCTGCCAGTGGGAATCAAACCCAGGACCGCGAGATCAGTAGGCCAGACATTAACACACTGAGCTACTGAGACTCCAGGGATGCCAGTGCCAGGCAATATGACACATGTATGCAAAATGGCACTGAGAAGCAGAGGAAGTTCAAATGGTAAAATCTGTTTTTATTTCCAGACATGGTTATGGTGCATGTGTACAAATCCAAGTTTTTCCTTTATTTTCACAAAGGGAAAACAACTATTTAGACTTCCTGTATTTTTCTGTACAATGTAGCCCTCCAAAAGAGTGGTCTACACTTAAAGGAAAGAATTTGCTGCTAGTCTCAAGTGTGACAAAAATATGGCTAAAACATGTGTAGACACTTCAACAGCAATCATTCTTCAAAGTACCAGAAAATGATGTTTAAAACTCACTTTACTATCATGAAAGGATCTCTTTATATTTCAAAATCATTTTAATCTGCTAAACCATTAAAATGTGTATCTTCTCCATACCCTTTGCATATCTGTTTGTGTCAGAGAGATGCCGTGGTCGAGCTGTTAGAGGGACTTGGTTATGGCACAGAAGGTTGCTGGTTGTAATCCAGTCAACTGGCAACTGGAAAACTCTCGCTGTTGACACAGCAGTAAATGGGTACTTTTTTCAGATCAGGGAAGGATAAGGCAGCAAAATGAGAGGGATGGGCTCTGTCTTTCATATGCCGTGCCCAAGGTACATTGGCCACTAGGCTACAGGAAACCTTTTACTTTTTTAGTGTCATTCTAATACCCTTTCAAAAATAATGAGGTTGTCCTAATTCAAACATGAATACATCCATTTCAGATATTTTTGAGCCAAGATGAAAACTAGAACTGTCAGAAAATCTGACTATACCCCCGCTGTAGCGCTTCCAATGTCTATGGCCTGTATGGAGGAAACAAAACATGAAAGAAAACAAATCTTAGTTGAACAGTTGCTGAGAACTCTGCTCTGAAAAGTGCCAGAAGTCATTGACAAGTCATTTACTAAATATGATCCTGCACAGTTGCTGAGAAATCTTTCACAAAAAATAACAGTACTGAATGCATGAAGAGAAAGAAAAGTGAACACATATAGGGAAGAACAAACAGGAGAAGGCCAGTTCTCTATCCTATGACACAACTTGTCATTGTCAACCTGTATACCAAATATCAACTTTCTATCTTATACTTTTGCGGAGATATCTTTGACAAAAAATTTTGGAGAGAAAGAAAAAGGAACAAAGATAGGGAAAAACAAAGAGAAGGAGGCCCATTCTGAAACCCATGATATAACTTGTTGTTATCAACCTGTATACCAAATTGAACTTTCTACCTTATAATACTGCTGAGATACCTTTGACAAAAAAGTGTGGAGAGAGAGAGAGAATAACAAATACAGGGAAAACAAAGAGGGGATGCCCATTCTCAATCCCACAATACAACAAGTCATTGTCATTTTATATAATAAATATAAACCTTCCACCTTGAACAGTTGCTGAGAAATCTTTTACGAAAAATTTCAGTACTGAATGCATGGAGAGAAAGAAAAGTGAACAAATACCAGAAAGAACAAACAGGAGAAGGTTGATTCTCTATCCCACAATACAACATGTAGTTGCTAATCTGTATACCAAATATTAACTTTCTATCTTATACAGCTGCAGAGATATCTTTGACGAAAATAAGTGGAGAGAAAGAAAAGTGAACAAATACAGGGAAGAACAAGCAGGAGAAAGCCCATTCTAAATCCCACAATAAAACAAGTCATCGTCAACTTATATAACAAATATAAACCTTCCAACTTGAACAGTTGCTGAGAAATCTTTTACGAAAAATTACAGTATTGAATGCATGGAGAGAAAGAAAATTGAACAAATACAGGGAAGAACAAGCAGGAGAAAGCCCATTCTAAATCCCACAATACAACAAGTCATTGTCAACTCATATAACAAATATAAACCTTCCAACTTGAACACTTGCTGAGAAATCTTTTACGAAAAATTACAGTACTGAATGCATGGAGAGAAAGAAAAGTGAACAAATACAGGGAAGAACAAATAGGAGAAGACCAGTTCTCTATCCTACAATACAACTTGTTATTGTTAACCTGTATACCAACTATTAACTTTCTATCTTATACCGTTGCGGAGATATCTTTGACAAAAATAAATGGAGAGAAAGAAAAGTGAACAAATAGAGGGAAGAACAAGAGGAGAGGACCCATTCTCAATCCCACGATACAACTTGTTGTTGTCATCCTGTATACCAAATATGAAGTTTCTATCTTATACCGTTCTTGAGATATCTTTGACGAAAAAGTGTTACGGAATTACGGAAGGACGGAAGGACGGACGGAACTACGGACAGATGTAAACCAGTATACCCCCCACTTTTTCAAAGCGGGGGTATAATTATGTTTGATGACGCTATTGGAAACTGTAAAAGTAGGCTTACTCTGTACTGTGAGGGTGAAATACTCCCTGTCAGACTTCTAGATGCCTGTAATTAAAGAGAAATAGCAATGTATCTTTATAACTGGATATACTGTAACCTTGTAAGGTCAGTGGCTTTATTTTCAGTGGAAGCAACTCTGCCATTTTCATTTCTCTTTGCCTCTCAACTCAGTTGGGTTGGTTGGTGGGCAGAGGTGGAGGGGGGGGGGGGGGGGTTTAGTCCATTAAAATGGAGACAAAACTGAGATTGAAAAAGCTGCTTTCTTGTATAGAGTATTTGTTCACTGTGACTCAATATACCGGCATTTCTCAAATTGGCTTAGTTTCTTTTCAATTTGGCCAGTCCCTACCAATCAGCTTTTGTGATGGGAGGCAAAAATGACAATGAAGTAGTTACTTTCCCTATAAGTGTACCATTCACATTTATTCTCTGCAAAATGTAAAGCATGAATAGGACAGGTACATGATGTTCTAAAGAATTACTGTTAGAGAATATTTGTAAACAATTTATCCCATCTAAAGCCCTACTTACCCCAGACCGAGTTTCTTGAGATTTCTTCCATATGCTCACTAAAAACCTGTATGTACTGTCTCTAGAGATGAAAGATCCAAAGGCATACTGAAATAATAATAGAGGATCTGATAGGCACCAGTGAACAGTAAAATTGAGACACTGAAATTTTGAGCATTTATGTAAAATTGCATACTAGCCAGCAGCCTCAAAATTTATGTTACAGGACTAAATGAAGTGTCTTGCCTGTTTGCATACTATCACAGCTAAGCAACTTGATAAAGTTCATGCCTCCAGCACAAGAAATGTAATTTATCATACACCTGCTGCAAAATTCCACTGATAACAGGGGTATGATAACACAATGTGATATCATGTCACTGTAGAACTGCGCTTGCGCTAATGTTATCAGGTAATGTCTATAGAAGCAATCTCTGAAGGTGATTGGCTGTATACTGACGTTGGCCGTGATATCAACATTCGATTGGTCAATTGATGTTACAGACTTACATATTAACGCATTCGCGACGTCAGCAAGTTCAAACAAAACTGCGTTTGCTTATCATTTGTTTGCCACTCTTTACGCCGTAAAATCTTCTAATGATGCATGATAAATAGAAAACCATTTTATGACTTTTGATATCAAGTTTATCAGGCTCGACCAGAAACCAGTTGGACTGGCTCGGCAAGCATCGCCATTCCTATGCTGTTTCTGGTCTCGCCTGATAAACTTGACATCAAAAGACACTAACATGGTTTTCTCTATACCTCTGTCTTGCTTTCTGCTAGTTGCAGGCAGGATGAAAACTGAATGTTTGCTGTCTTTCATTCTGGTACTTTTTGCCTTTGTCACCAATAGTGCAAAATTATATTTATGTACAATATAAGTACTGTATAGAATCAGCTATCAGTGGCAACAAAGATCTGCCAAAGCTTTGTGCTATGGTCAGCCTCTACCAACTATGATTTTGAATTAGTCCATTTTTCCAATCAGAAGATGTTTTATAAAAGTGTTAGTGTACAGTGTACGCTCTGATCAGACTGAATCTACATTATGCCTAAGCATGGCAGTACCGTCAAAAATTTCTAAGTACTGGGACAGATAGATCTGAGCAAACAGTGCAGACCCAGATCAGACTGCTCCTGTAGGAGCAGTCTGATCAGGTCTACACTGTTTGCCATTTCACTATCTCTTTTTGATGTATTACTGCACTGAAAAAACAAACTGTTCCATTTTTAGGACAATTAGGTAAATTATCTTTGTTCGTTTTTTTTTTTTTATAGTTTTACAATACTGACCTTTTCCTCTGCAGTTTGAAATCCAATAGCATTGGGAAAGATCAGGGCTGTCTTCTCTCTCGTTATACTGATTACTTTGTTCATTGGTATTTCTTGCTGAAAACAAACATATAATGTTATTAAGCATTTAAGATTAATTCATTAGTCCTCGAATCGACTCTGGTATGGTGATGTGACAAAAACATTCACTTAATAAACCTATGGGTACACTTTCAGGGGAAGCAACTTTGATTATGATTTTGCCTCCCTTCTGATATAGGATCAATTCTTAGTTTGCTCCCCTAGGAGCTATATATATATATATATATATTTTTTAGTGTACTATTTTAAAAGTGGTTTGTCTTCTAGGGATGCAAACAGGAAGTTACAAAAGTTGTTTCCCTTTGTAAAAATGGTGCAGATAGAAAGCATAGTTTTGTACCTTTACACCACAACATGCATGGGTCATGTTTCAAGAGAGAGATTATTATAGGTGACACATTATAACTTACAAATTAAACTGCAAATTATCTAGATTATATTCCAATGATATTTTTATTATTATCCATTCACTGCAGGGTGTAAGAGTGTCCTACTGTATTTACTCTATTACAAAACAGGACCCAGTTGTTCAAAACTAACGAAGTAGTTAAAATTTCAAATTTTGCACTGCAAAAGTTCCTCACATATTTTTGGAACTAGAAATGTGTCCATAGGACATGGATGCCCCACCTAGTGCATTGAGTAAGATGGCACCTTGATTAAGTTACTGGCACTTGTAGAAAACTAGGCTCATGCAGGCAGACTTGTACAATATACATGTAAATGGCAAATCAAGAGACGAGAAATATCAAAATGATCTTTGGAGGACTTAGTTATAGGCCGGACACAAAAATGTTTTCACCTATACATAAAGTTTACATGCACAGTGTGATCTTGACCTTCAAGCTAGGGGTTTGTCATGATGATCATTTATGTAATATAGTTTTGAATCCCACCATGCAGGATAAAGTTATGGACAGGACATAAACATGTTTCACTGAAGCCTATGCATAAAGTTTAAGTGCAGACTGTGACCTTGACCTTTGAGCTAACAATATGATTTGTGCATGTGACACATCAACTTGTCATGATAATTATTTATGTCCAATAATTTTGAAATCCCATCATGCAGGACAAAATTTCACTACAGCCTTTGCACAAAGCTTAAGTGCTAACTGTGACCTTGACCTTCAAGCTAGCAGCGTGGTTTTGCACAGGACACACCATCTTGTCATGACAATTATTTATGCACGATAATTTTGTGATCCCACCATGCAGGACAAAGTTATGGACCAGACATGAACATATTTCATTATAGCCAATGCACAAAGTTAAAGTGCGGACTGTGACCTTGACCTTTAAGATAGTGACATGGTTCTTGCAAGACACACACTGTCTTGTCATGATGATCATTTGTGCCACATTATTCTTAAATCCCACCATGCAGTCTAAAGTTATGGGTTGGACACAAACATATTTCATTATAGCCTATGTACAAAGTTACAAAGTTTAAGTGTGGAATGTGACCTTGACCTTTGAGATAGCCATGTGGTTCTTGCATGCAACACATCATCTTGTCATGATGATCATTAGTGCCATATAATTTTTAAATCCCACCATGCAGTCTAAAGTTATGGGTTGGACACAAACATATTTCATTACAGCCTATGTGCAAAGTTTAAGTGCAAACTGTGACCTTGACCTTTGAGTTAGCGACATGGTTCTTGCACTCGACACACCATCTTGTCATAATGATTATTTTTGCCACATGATTTTTGAATCCCACCATGCAGTCCAAAGTTATGACAAACAAACAAACACACATACATACATACACACACATGGACAGGGTAAAATCTATATGCCCTTCCGCCATTTTATGGCGGGGGGCATAAAAAAAGTATGAGCCCTTTTGATTTTAAGTGTACTAGAAGACTTAATGAATCACTGACTAACAACTTCATTAAGCTAATGATGCTTTGAATAACCGGGGCCAATGAGTTTACCTTCCAAAATTACAGCAAATATGTAAATCAGTCCCATGTAATTCAGCTATTTTAAAATGCGTTTTTTCTCGTCCAAAATTATCCCATAGATCTTGATCCATCTTATAAGATATCTCAGAGACCTAGATCTTTGAGATATCATAAAATATGAATCCAGATTTGAGACTGTTTTGGAAGGACAAAACCCTATTTTATAACCAAAGAAATATGGTATGCACAAGTTAACCACCATATTTCCTGTAATGGACCCTTCTATACCTGAATCTAGGTCTGACAGCCCATTTGTCAAGACAAGTTATATATTATAAATGCAAGTAAACATTGCAAAACCTGATCAGATTGTTCTAAAGAAGGGCCTCTCTAAAGGAGATATCCAATCTGAATCTATAGTTTGGGCCATTTTCATTAAACTATACATGATTAATATGGTTACAGAACTCCAGTGAGTGAACTCGGGTTTAACGTCCCACCAACAATGAGGTCATATGGAGACGGCACCTCGGTTTAAAGTCTCATCCGAAAGACTGGAGAAGCGGGGGATCGATCCTGCGACCCCTGGATTGGTAGTCTCGAGTGTTATCCACTACACTACAGCCGCTCCTACAGAACTCCAGAACAGAGCAGGTTTGTTGATAATTCTGAAATATTTTCTGTTTCTTCTTCAAATATACATTTACTATGTTCTATAGTTGTTCAGCCATAAGCTTCTCTCCAAAATGACACCAAACATGTAGTAAGTACTAAGTACTATGATATGCTTAAGTATCGTGACACCTTAAATTTGGAAGATTAACTGAGCCACGACATGACATTACCAACAATCTGATTAGAGTCTTTGTTGTGGGCATAGAGGGAGCCTGGACCCTTAGGTACACCTGAAGCACACAGCAAAGACTGGTCAGACTGGGCAGATGCCCAGGCTGATCGACTGGTCAGACTGAGCAGATGCCCAGGCTGATCGACTGGTCAGACTGGGTAGATGCCCAGGCTGATCTGAGTCTTTGCTGTGCCACAACCTCACTTACCAGTCTACCTCTTCCTCGTATTCTTGAGTAAAAGCAGAACCAGTTCTGTGACACATACAAGTTGCCTTGTAACAAGATATCACCAATGAAGGCACAGGAAAAATCTGAAGACAAAAAAGACCAAAAATAACATGAAGCTATGACAAACAATTAATTTTTTGAATTTACTGTCATCTCTAAACACATTCAGAGCTCTAGATAAGAGGGAGTATTTGACGATAATTAGGGATAATTTTTCTTATTTCTCATTGAAACCATATGTTGTGACCCCTCATCTGAACCGTCTCGTCGAAACTGTTCATATGAGGGGTCACAACATATGTTTTTATACAGAATTCGCAAAAATTATCCCTAATTATCACTAAATACTCCCTCTTATCTATAGCTCTGACATTTCTTACCAATGGACTTGTTCATCCTTAATATTTAGATGGGTTTCAGCAGTTTCTGATGGATGCTTCCATTTTTATTGTATTTTGAACAGAACTTCTTGTAAGCAAACAGTACAGACCCGATTCAGATGCTGCATGCTGCAGCATTTGAATTGGGTCTACACTGTTTGTGTATGTCCCCAAAACGGGTTTCCAGTCTAAAAAAGGCTATTGTTACTTAATAGTAATCTAGACAATCCACTTGCCATTTTGAAAGTACCAAAACAAAGAGAGTTAGCCCTGATCAGTCTAAAAAAAAAATCTTAGACCATCAAATGCATCCAGCTCCAAGGTATGATGATACAAAATAACTGCTGTTCATTCTCCAAAAAAGTGTATCTAATTCATTTTGGCAATAAGACAGGACAACCTCACCCAAAAGCCCCAAATATGTAAAGTATGTAAATCAATGGTATTTATTTTGCGGTATTTATAAGACCGATATAGATTTGTGGACTGTTTTAGAGGAGTGTGTGGTGGAGAAGTGGGATGGGGATGGGGATGGGGGTGTGTGGGGGGGGAGTGGCTTCTACTAGTTGCAGGCAAGATAAAACTCTAGAAAATTTCCCATTCCACACCATATTCAATTTGGCAGAACATGGATCAAATTCTGTAGAGCCATTGGATGAAATTTAAATAAATATGTACACTGTGAGAGGAAGTAACTCTGCCAATTTCACTTTTGCCTCCCTTCTCAATGGGGATCAAGGCTTAAAGAAAAGAATTTGAGGAGCAAATTCTTTTCTTTAAGACATGACCCCTTTCTGGAAAAGCTTCAATATCCACAGAAACAAACAGGTAGTCCCAGAAGTTGTTTTCCATTGTAAAAATGGTGGAAAATAATGGAGGTGTGCCCATAAAACTTAACCAGAATATAAACTAGAACATTTATTTCCCCTGTATGACCCTCTCCCTTTCATATGACATAAGAACACTTGATATGGCCATAAACAGAGAAACCTGATCCTTGGAAATGAACAAGTGTATAAACCTTGGCAGTTATAATCAATAACATCTGTATATTGTACAAACATTTCCAGTGTCATCTGATACCAAAATCTCTCACAAATTAAAGTTTAAGTGGCCATTTCAACAGCCTTAAACAAACGAAAAAACCCATACAGCATTATCTGATTGAATAAATCTCAATATGCTAACAAGGCTAAGGAAATTTTATGTAAAGTTACATGACAGCAATATGTAATACCCAGATCAGGTTATCAACCCTTTCACTCTGAAATTTATCTGAACTGATCTTTAAATTCTTGGAACAGTAAGGTACATATATTATCTTAGTTTTTTTTTTCTTCCTGGCAAACATAGATCCGAGATGAAAACTTAGCTACCCTGGTATTTTCAATTGTTTCTTCTATTTAAAATTTTTTTGCCAGAACCTTATAGAAAAGCCTCAGTAAGAGCTCCATATGGGTTATGGGTACACTTCCGTGTTTTTCTGCCATTTTTCAAAGGGGAATAACTTTAATAACTTCCTGCTTGCTTCCTGCTGCTTGCAAAAACCCATTCCAAAATGAAGTCCACTCTAAAAGGGAGCATATTCTTTCCTTTAAGAGGTGACCCAAACTGAGAAGGGAGGCAAAAAGCTGCCCCCCAACCCCCCATGTCGGGACGGTCAGTTAACCTTACCACACTATTCCTGGGCAGGCTTAGACCTCCTATGCGGTTAACCAGTACTAAGTGCAAATACTTTCCCCAGTAACTGATAACTGCCCTTCTTGAATAAGCGGAAGGAGAAACCAAAGTATGTGGCCAGACCGGGTTTCGAACCCAGGACCTCTGACTTATAAATGCGCTACGCGGTCCGGCGAGACAACGGAGAGTTTCTAGAATGACAATCAAAACCAACACTTATTTGGTAATCTAATGGTCCTACTAGAATTATGTGCCTGGAACAGCCAGTTCATAAGACCTATTTTTAAGGCTGCACAGACAAACAGGTTGGTCTGAGTCTTGGTTGACATGGTTTTTACTTTTCCTTTTTGGTCAGACCATTTATGAGTAAAAACTGAAATACTGAATCTTTCCAACTTACAGTCAATCGGGTACTCCTGCTCCGGCACTGACTTGAACAGTTTATGGAACTTCTCTGTCCGTGATTTACTAACATTCTGAAAGACAAACATTTTACAGCATTTACTCTACTGAATCTGATGGATGGATGGATGATTTGCAATTTTACTTCTTTTTTAACAGAAGTATGATGGGTGATTGATAACCAAAGGCTGAGTGCAATGGAACCCCGTTTACAATTTAAAAGATTCCCCGCTTCCAGCAGGTCTCGGACCTTGGACCCCTAGATCAGCAGGCCAGCGCTTAACCTACTGAGCCATCGGGGCTCCTTTCTGAATCTGAATTTTTGGGTACAACTTCTTGAGCAAACAGTTAAGACCCATATCAGACTGCTCCTAATGGAGCAGTCTGATCTGGGTCTACACTATTTGCTTCGTCAGGCACTTCTGTTCTTATATCAGTTTGATCTGGGTCTACACTATTTGCTTCATCAGGCACTTCTGTTCTTATATTTAAGATCATTATCATATTTGAGCCGCGACACGACAAAACCAGCAATGTGGTTGTGCGCCCAGCGCAGACTCAGATCAGCCTGGGCATCCGCCCAGTCTGATCAGAGTCTTCACTGTCCGCATGGAGGTAGCATAGACTCTTAGCTACCCTTTAAGCATTTACCGAATAGTCTGATCAGACTGGACTGATGCCCAAGCTGATCTGTCTGCACTGGGCGCACAACCACATTGTTGGTTTTGTTGTGTCGTGGCTCATATTTGTTCTGCTATTTATAGAAAAGGAGTTCCCCTCCAAAATTACACAAAGTGAGTAAATCAGTCTTGAGCAATTCTGTTGTGAGATGAGGTTTTCTTGCACACCGGATAAGGATATCTGCGTGCTTCCCCTGTACCTACAAATCTTATCTCACCCAGGACCGGATAAAAATCGTGAGCATTCAATGCATTGGTTGTAATGGAGGTCACGTATCTGCGTTGTCAAGTGATGTTGGCTTTTTGGATGATGACGTCACGCAGACGGCAAAATTGACGTCAGGTATGTAAGCTAGTCGCTGACGTAAAGAGCCGAATGGCGGTCATTGAAATCGGCACTTTCTTTCTAAATCAAATTGAAACCAGTCAAGCACTAGAATTTACAAGTTCTACAGTTAAAAACAAGAGGGCCATGAGGCCCTAATCCGCTCACCTGAGCAATTGGCAAAGTGGCTTTTTCTTATGTCTGAAATTGTCAAAATATGAGTCTAGGGTCAAAAGTCAAGCTGTTGTTGTAGCATTTTGCCATATTTGACCTTGCCATAAAAAGGTCAAGGTCAAGCAAAGGTCATAATTTGAACAATCTTGATAATACTGGAGTACCCTATGCTACATACCACGTTTCAAGGCCATCGGTCAACTGGTTCTGGAGAAGAAGATTTTTAAAGGTTTTTATCATATATGGTCATGGCGGCCATGTTGGTCATGTGACCCAGACCATTTGAAGAATTTCGTTTCCTCAACCCCTGAAGGCTCTATATGATATTTGGTTACAATTGTCTTTTAAAAAGAAGTCTGAAATTGTCAAACTATGAGAATTCAGGGTCAAAGGTCAAAGAATGACCTTGACCTCTTGTACTTATGAATCTTGATGTACTCATTAAGATGACTGCATTTTCCAATTTTTAGGCCTAAATCTTCAAAACTTTCCATGAAATCTTATGTTCTAGCATTTTCCCTTATTTGACCTTCCCGTAAAATGGTCAAGGTCAACCCAAGGTTATCATTTTGAACACTCTTGATAGACCTGGAATACCCCATGCTTCATACCAAGTTTCAAGGCCATCGGTCAACTAGTTCTGTTGAGGAAGATTTTTAAAAGTTTTTATCATATATGGGCGTGGCGGCCATGTCGGTCATGTGACCTGAACCTTTTGAACAAAATTTCATTCCCTCAACCCCTGGAGGCTCTATATGAAATTTGGTTACAATTGGCCCAGTGGCTTTGGAGAAGATTGTTTGAAAATGTCAAAATATGAGAGTTCTGGGTCAAAGGTCAAAGAATGACCTTGACCTCTTACACTCATAAATCTTCATGTACTAAACTGCATTTACCAATTTTAGGCCTTACTCTTCAAAACTTTCCATGAAATCATATGTTCTAGCATTTTCCCATATTTGACCTTGCAGTAAAATGGTCAAGGTCAACCCAAGGTCATAATTTGAACAATCTTGGTAGTACTCGAGTACCCAATGCTACATACCAAGTTTCAAGGCCATCGTTCAATTGGTTCTGGAGAAGAAGATTTTTAAAGGTTTTTACCATATATGGGCGTGGCCGCCATGTTGGTCATGTGACCTGGACAGTATGAATAAATTTTTGTTCCCTCAACCCCTGGAGGCTCTATATGAAATTTGGTTTCAATTGGCTCAGTGGCTGTTGAGGAGATTGTTCGAAATTGTCAAAATATGAGAGTTCTGGGTCAAAGGTCAAAGAATGACCTTGACCTCTTAAAGTCATAAATCTTCACGTACTCATTAAGATGACTGTAGATACTGGTTTTTAGCCCAAAATCTGCAACAGTTTCCAAGATATCTTATGTTCTAGCATTTTGCCATATAAAGCACAAGGAAGCAAATTTGACCTTGCCATAAAAAAGGTCAAGGTCAACCCAAGGTCATAATTTGAACAATCTTGGTAGTACTCGCGTACCCAATGCTACATACCAAGTTTCAAGGCCATCGGCCTATTGGTTCTGGAGAAGAAGATTTTTTAAGGTTTTTACCATATATGGGCGTGGCGGCCATGTTGGTCATGTGACCAGGACCGTTTGAACAACTTTTCGTTCCTAAGGTCCCAGGAGGCTACATATGAAATTTGGTTACAATTGGCCCAGCGGTTTCAGAGGAGAAGTTGTTTGAAATTGTGGACGGACGGACGACGGACGACGGACGCCGGAGCCTTACCATCCTATAAGCTCCCCCGGAGCCACTGGCTCAGGTGAGCTAAAAACATGGTGTGCAAGAAAAAGTTTCCATCATGGGTATGAGGTGCTGATAGAAAAATCTGTCACTCGGGATCACTATTCGACCCTCCTGACAGATTTTTCTATCCACACCTCACACCCATGAAAGATACTTATATTCCCTTCCAAAACAATCCCCGAAATCTATATCCGTCTTGTAAGGGACCATTTGATATTCTGGGGTGGGGGGAGGGGGGGCCTGGTATTCTTGATGGAGACACGACATTTTATTTCACTGGCCTCTGGAAACAATTTCTTTTTTTTTCACCTTGTGGGGGCTAATTTTTTTTTTTTTTTACAAACTAACTCAAACAGGTTATTTTTTTATTTAATTTTATAGCTGAACTATCAGATCCTTGTTTACTTGACCTTAATATCCTTTTATTTTACTCACATCAGTATTTTTACCCCTTTTTTTCTCACAAAAAGAACATGGTGCTGTCTTTAACCAGGCCAAGGGCATGGCTTAGTTTGCTTTTGCAAACCAGTGCCTGGAGCATGTTACTCTTTTCATCTAAGGTACAGATACAAACATCCCTGAGTTTGGCGAAAAATTAGGCCTTAAACTAGGGATATTTTGGCCAAAATTTAGGGCTATTTTGGCAAAGTTTTAGGGCTAACATTAGGAATTTATGTGTTTTTTTTTCCATCCCAATATATCCCAAAGATGCTTTATTCCTACTTTAGAAAGTTTGATAAATACTTACATGATAGAGTCACATTACTTACATGATAGAGTCACATTATACATGAATGGCAATTAATAAAATGGCTGAAAGTTATGTGCTAAGAAGTTAACAAAGGGGGGTCGGGGGCTGCGCCCCCCAGAAGCTAAAGCAATTTCCAAATTTCAATGGCAATTTTAAGACTGGAAACAATAGAGAAAAACTAGGAATGATGATAAAAATAAGGGTTTTTATATTAGGACTTTTGCCTTTTAGAGTGTTTATTTTGCCATAATGGTTTTGTCCCCCATCATAAGCTAGTGACTCTTTTGCAATTCAGTTTTAGTGGAAACATTTACTTAGTAATGTGGTAGATCAATAATACATGTATGTGAATGTTGTATAGGATTAGTAAATGTATGCACATGCGGACGGGCTGGTGTAAACCAATTGTAGATAATATTAAAATATTACTATAAATATGGGGGTCTGGGGGCACAGCCTCCAGAAGCCAGACACATTATAAAAACTCAATTCCAATGGAATTATCTGCAGACTATTTTTTTTTTTTTTTGGAAATTTTGGGTGGAGACAGGTTATTTTTTTCTCTTACTTTTGAGGCCAGATTATTTTTTTTAACCCCCTTATGAGCCAGGTTATTTTTTTATTGCATATCCAAAGACAGGGAATTTTTTTGATAAATATACCAGGCCCCACCCCCCCCCCCCCCACACACACACACAGAATATCAAATGGTCGGTCCCTAAGATGGATCTAGAATTTCAGGGTTGTTTCGGAAGGGAAACATTCTGTCTTATAAACAAGTAAGTACCAACTGCTTGAAAATTCCATGAAAGAGACAGCACTAGAAAGGCCATTTCTGTCATTTTTTTTAACCCTATTGCACTCAGAACGGCCAAAACTCTATGGCCTATTGCACTCAAAACGGCCAAAACTCCATAGAATTTTGGCCGTTCTGAGTGCAATAGGGTTAGAGCAAACATGCTCATTCTCAAGTTTTTAACAGTTTTCCATAGGGTAGTGTTTTCATAGGGTAGTTGTTTTCATAGAAAAGAGAAGACCAGTATCAAAATACGTTGGTTTGTAGCCCTCAAATTAATGAGATATGGTTTCTTTTGGCAACTTTGAGAGGGAGATAAGAAATATTTTCAAAGACAAGGGTTCATCTGCCCATTGTCAGGAAACATAGGTAAACAATAAAACTTGGAAAAACTTTATTTCTCCCACACTACAATACCAATGTCGAGACAAAAAGGAAGGATCCCTATTTATGGGGGAGAGCTGAATATCCGAGTAAACGGTTAGTACAGGGATTATCGGGATGTTACTCCTATCATTTTAATTTTCACATGATAAAAAATTCAAGGTCAGTCACATTTCACAAAACTGTCCCAAAACAATAATATACAGGTGTTATCTTATTTTTCACTTTACTCAAATAGTAAGAAACAGATATGGCCAACACCACTGGAAACAACATATCATATTAGCAAGTGCCATGGGGCTTCAAGTACAGTTGGGTTTCGAGATAATTCAAAGATAATTTTGCTTATTTCTAATTGAAAATCTGTGTGAAGACCCCTCATTAGATCAAACTGGGCAAATGCCCATGCTAATCTGAGTCTTCGCTGGACAAACATGCCACTTTGTTGGTTTTCTCGTGTCCCGGCTCATATATATTTTACTTTAAACAGATAAAATGTTATGCAAGATTACATTACAAACATGTTGAAAAACAGGTTAAGAAGAAGGCTCACTGATGCAGACATTAAAGGAGATTCATAGGCAGTCTCGGTAATACCAAGTAACAGTTTTAAGGGCAAAGCACAGCTTCACATCCTGCGCTTAGTCAGTTATCAGAACATATATGAGTGACAAAATCAACAAGAACTTGTACAGATGGATGGATGATTGATTGATTAGATGCTTAACGTCCACGGTAAACAACCATGGTCATGTCGGGATGGTCAGTTAACATAACCACACTATCCCTGGGCAGCCTAAGACCTCCTAAGCGGTTAACCAGTACTAAGTGCACATACTTTTGCCAGTAACTGATAACTGCCCTTCTTGAATCAGCAGAAGGAGAAACGAAAGTATGTGGCCAGACCGGGTTTTGAACCCAGGACCTCTGACTTATGAGTCAGGTGCCCTACCGATTGCGCTATGCGACCCGGCACATATGGATGGATGACTTGTGATTTTACGTCCTTTATAACAGTATTTCAGTCATATCAGGATGATGGGAGGGTGATAATGTAAGGCTGTGAGCAATGGAACCCCGTTTACGATTGGCCCAACCCACTTGTTTATATATTATTAATAAGCAATAAAATATGTTTCAAGTAAATGGCACACTTTCAGGGGCAGCAACTCTGCCATGTTCTTTTTTGCCCGCCTTTTGTCTGGGGATAAACTCTTAAAGGAAAGAATTTGCTCCTAGAAGAGCAAATTCTTTCCTTTAAGAGTAGACCCCATATTGGACGGGCTGTGTTGTCCAGGGAAGCACATAGTAAGTCAACTAAGTTGTTTCCCTTTCAAAAAATGAAGGAAAAACATAGAGGTGTACCCATTCACCGTAAACCAACATAGCTGACAAATAAATGAGTACAGGAAAGCCTTTATGTTGCATCTCTCGATTAACCCATTTATGCCTAGTGGATTCTTCTAGCCTATTAAACTGAATGGATGGCTGACTTGCCATTTTACGTCCTTTTTAACAGTATTTCAGTCATATCAGGACAATGTATGGGTGATAATGAAAAGCTGTATGCAATGGAATCCTGTTAACGACTGAAAAAATTCCCGCCTCCAGCAGGGCTCGAACCCGGGACCCCTAGATCAGCTGGCCAGGGCTTAACCTACTGAGCCCTAATAAACTGTGCGAGTCTGTTAATCATTTCAGATGTGTCTGGTTTATTCATTTTTCATTATATTCATAGAAATTGCTGTAAATTTATGAAAAACAGTGTAGACCCTGATCAGATGCTGTATTCTGCGGTGCCTGATCTGGGTCTGTACTCTTTGCCTATGTCCTTTTCAAGGGACAGTAGGCATAAATGGGTTAATAAAGGGAGGAAATAAAGTATCTATTACAGAATACGAGCCCCATAAATGGACATGACACCATTCGATAGAGCTTCAGTGTAAGTGTAAATTTTGGGTTAAGGTGAATTTTTATACTTTTGTGATTCCTCTGCACAAATATATAGGATGTTGGGTCTGATTTAAATCCCTATATACCACTTAATCCAAGATGAACACAACACCTTATCAATGTGCCCCAGGGCATTAAAAAAAACCTATACCAAAAATTTACTTACGGCTGGAAAAGACATATCCTTGACAGTCAGGTCATGTACAATGGTTATTCTGAAAAGAAAAGATAACACTTGTATCAGCATAACAGGAAACACAATTCAGGATAAAACGAAATTTTGGGGTCAAATCTGAATACTTCACTTATTTCTCCACAAAAACAGATCCAGACTGTCTCATACGAATCATGTTTTTTTCTTACAGATAAAAACCCAAGTAACATAGCCTTTCTAATAAAACACTGTTTCTCTAACCCATTGCATTCTGAATACCCCTAGGGGTATCTGGGCGAACAGTTTGGATCCAGATCTGAGATCCAAACTGTTTGTTGCCTAGATATCATTTCTACAAGAGTTACATGTAGTTAGACCAATATTGTCAAAATATTCTTGATTTTTGATGCAGACGACAATTTAAGCAGACGACAAGAAATACCCAGAATGCAATGGGTTAAAACAACTCCACCAATATGCCACCAATGTTGACTTTAAGCCCACCAAAATTTGTTATTTATTGCCCAAATTTTTTATCTCAAGAATATCATTTATGGGTGAGAATTGTAATGCCCCGGGGACAACTATTACAACTTTTTTTTTCCCCCTAAAGATTTTGGCTAACCTTGACTCTTGGTCTCACGAAAAAGGAAGTTTACTGACTGATACTCTTTAGGTCTAGACAGCAGCTGTCCAGATAAGAAAGGGTAACAGGGAAAAGTTAGAGATAATTTTCCATATTTATTATTTTTCAATAAAAACGCATCTTGTGACCCCTGAAAATTCTAAAAATTCCCCTGGATCATCAGCCCCACCCAGATAAAAAAAAGGACATTACCTAAAAGCCTTATCCTACCTAACCACATGTATGAGGCTACAAGTAAAGAAAAAACTGCTGTCCAGAGGAATGGCAAGTAGTGCAGATTCTGATCAGACTGCTCCTATAAAAGCAGAATCTGACTGCTCTTAAAGAGATGGTTTGAACTAGGTTAAGGTGTACAGTCTACACTCCTTGCTTTGGTATTTCTGCTCAAATACATAGAGCTCTAGATAAGAGGGAGTATTTGGTGATAATTCGGGATAATTTTTGTTAATTCTGTGTAAAAACATATGTTGTGCCCCCTCATCTGAACTATCTTGAGATGGTTCAGATGATGGGTCACAACATATGGTTTTAATGATAAATACGGTAATTATCCCTCAATTATCATCAAATAGTCCCTATTATCTAGAGCTATGAATACCCGATTTAGTCTCCACAGTCTTACCAGCGGTTAAAAAAACACAATCATGAAAAGTGGTTCAGACTTACTCTTTGGTGATACAATGTGGGTTGATATGCATATATTGAATCATATAAATGTCAGAGGATAGGAGTAGCATGTTTTTGAAAAATGGCAAATCGCTCCACAAAATATAATTTTCTTTAGTGGTTTCTCGTAGAGCTATGCAATATAAACAAAAGTGGGACAATGAATGGGTCCCCTTTCTGTATATTGCTTTTGAAAGTTGGCCATTTTCTCACTATGTGAAACTCAAGGATGTTTAATTTGTTTAAAGTTGGCTAATCCAGGTTTCGAGGTTATAAAACTTGAGAATGATCTCAAACTCAAAATAAAGCACACTGACTGGCTGCTTCCGAGCATGTGCTCGGAAGCAGCCAATCAGTGTGCTTCATTTTGAGTTTGAGAATGTACTCAGGTTTAATAACCTCGGGGCCTGGTCATTTCCTATGGTGAGACCATAGTGAAAAGCTTACAGTGATAGCTCATGATAAAACTTTCAATGGTTTTTACCACTGAAAGAGCAATGAGGCCTTTAACTTTATTTAACTGCAATACCTTTTCTCCCGTGAAGAAGACTTGGAAGATTCAGCATCTAAATTTTTCCCATGTGTCTCTAAGGATGATTGTCTTCCCTCAGTATTATTGTTCACTTCATCTTTAGTGATGATTTCAATGTCTTCTATGTTGGTAGTTCCTGGTACACTTGCAGTTTTCCTGCAGTAAAACATTAAGGTACTGTATTTTTTTAGTTATAAGATTAAGACATAGGTTTTTCCCTATCCAAAACAATCCCAACAAGCAAAATCGTTGAATTTATATATCCCCCGCTGAAGTAGCTCCAGTTGTGTATGGTTTAAGTTTCATAAAATTTCGTTCAATGCTTACATAGTTACAGCTAAACTTAGGGATTTCAAATCAAGGGCAATAACTCCTGCATAAGTGAGATCATTCTAAAAATATTTGCCTCAGCACCACCCCATTATGATAAAACATATTTATATTCAGATTCAAGGAACTTCGTTCATTGGTACCTTAGTTATGGCTCGTTTGTGGTATTTTAACTCAATTCAAGGGTAATAACTTGTGCACTACTGAGGCCATAAGAACAAAACTTGATGTGCACTGCCGTATTATGACAATACACTATTGTTTTAAGTTTCATGAAATTCCATTCATTAAGTGTTTAGTTATGACCCAATTTGTTGATTTTAAAGTGATTCAAGGGCAATAACTCCTGCATTACTATAGTGATTTTGACAAAATTTTGTATGCACAACCATGTTTAAGTGAGCCATATTCAGTATAACTTTCGTAGAATTCCATTCACAGTTTTCCTAGTTACGACTGAACTTGTCAATTTCAAACTGATTCAAGGGCAATAACTTATGCAATACTGATGCCATTCCGATGGCACTTAAAAGGCGCAGCTGTGAGATGGTCACAGGTGATTAGGGCTTCTATGTTTTTATATTTCTACGTTTACAAAATATTGTAAATCTTTCCATGAGCCCTAGAAAACGCAACGATTCCGTTTAAACGACCATTACCGTTGCAATTTTATTCTTAGGTTCTGACACCTATGAGATGCCCCCCATACCATTATAATTATTATATTATGTTACCACACTGTGTCATCAAATAATGCGCTTCATTTTCGGGGGTCACTCCAAGTTTACAGGAACCGACGGTATTATAAAAAAACATATTTACTATTGAGTGAGGTGATACATATACTATGCACACTAAATATAGCAATTTTCTGTATGTATCAGATCCACCATATTAGGATTTAGTTGTCACTTTACTGCATAAACATACAAAGGCCGATCATTGGAGAGTGGTTGGCAGGTAAAAGATTCAAGATGGTTCAATTGTAGCGTTTGAACTGCCGTGACGTCAGTTTTTATGACCATTGTATCTGAAGTACATTTTTGATCATATACAAAAGCCAAAACCATAATGAGGCGGCTGGTTTGCTGCTAGAATAAAGGAAAACGCTCTAAAACATTTGATTATGCTACGGGTATGAGGTTTACAAAGTTCAGAAATTCGACGTTTTCCCTTGTTTTTACGTCATCATCTTAAAAAGTTGTTTCTAATCGGTATTTCTTGGATTCCTTTCGAGTGTATGATTGTTTGGTGTCTACCAATATGATAACCTAAACAATTCAAAAAGAAAATTCTTCCCGGTTACTGAGCATAAGTCAAAAGTCTCAGACTAACGTCATCATTTTCTCACAGTTACGTTACACTCCAATGAAGAAACTTCACAGTTCAATTAATCATGGTGTGACTTTTAATTTTAGTCTATTGGTGTTTCTCAGGTTTTGATTCTGCATTGAACTGAAGCACCCGTGAATCATTGCAAATTGGACCGAATTATAACGTTTTAACGTAAATGGCGCATGCTAAGCTTCGTCAGTTTAAAGCTTAACCATATCTTTTACACATTCAATAGCTTTGACAAGAAAACTGGGCATGAAAATAATGAGAAAGACCGTACAAAAAATCACATGCTTGCCATTTTTATGTTGCTTTTCAATGGGTGCGAATTTCGGCGAATGACCCCTTCCGCGCTTATCGCTTTCACCTAATAATGGTTTTAAAGATGGCTTTTGTAATCCCATGGTATCTTAAGCCCCAAATACAGTTCCCTTCGATGCATTTTCATTTCGCTCAATGTTGCACTTTAGTAATTAGTAAAATTGCAAAATACAAAAATTTGCTAAATATATTTTGCTTAGTATATTTGTTTTAAGTTTCACGACATTCTGATGATTGGTTACTTAGTTATAGCTAATTTTATTGATTTTAAATCAATTCAAGGGCAATAATTCATGCATTGCTGAAGTCAGTCAGATGAAACTTGACATGCATCAGCGCGTTATATTGATATATATTTAAGTTTGGGTGAGTCTAAATACCACAGACCACCACAGACTACCACAGACCACCACAGACTACCACAGACCACCACAGACCTCACCACAGACCACAATAAAGAGTATTATACACCCTCAAAAATAACATTTTAAAGAGAAGAAATAACAAAATTTTAGAAAGTGTTTCGTTATAATTTGGTGTTATATATTATGTACCACAGACCACCACAGACCTCACCACAGATCTCAGTACAGATTATCAAATATCTTCAAAAATAACATTGTGAAGAACAGAATATAAAAAAGTATAAAATTTGATTTTTTTTTTTTTTTTGGGGGGGGGGGGGGGGGGGGGGGGATTTTATGTTATATTTATGTACATATATATATATGATGAGTAAGCAGACAGAATTTTAACAATAACATGATTTTCCCTGTCCATAGAAAAGTTTTTGGATGTTTTAATTTTAGCATTTTTTTACATTTTGTTCTTCAAAATGTTATTTTAGAAGGCAGTGTCTATTCTAGAGAGGGGGATGGGGGGATTCACCCACATTTCTGACAATTCCCCCCTAATTCTTAGCAGAAGGGGAGAGTTATTTTCTTTAATTTATTCATAAAAATAGATTTAAATGATATCTAAAAGCATTGTGTGTACTCATTGATACTAAATTATAGCTAAAATACCAGGTACAATTGTTTTTATGTAATTTAAGCCAAAGTTTATAGTTACAAGTGTGAGTGATACCTTTTCTCTGTCGAAAATCCCCCCCTATTTTTTCAATCCTAGAATAGACACTGAGAAGGTGTATGATAGTTTGCATTATTATCTATGGTAGTTTGTGGTAGGGTCTGTGGTGGTCTGTGGTGGTCTGTGGTATTTAGACTCACCCTTAAGTTTCATGAAATTCCAATCAATGGTTAATTATTTATGGCTCCGAATGGACAGACAGATGGACAGACGGACATGAACAAAACAATATCCCTCCGCCTTTGGCGGGGGATAACGAGCTTCGCAAGCCGTGCATAATAAGCCCATTTCAGTGTCATGAAAGAGTTACAGAATAAAAAAAGATTGTTTATAGAAGGATGACAGGCATACAAACAGGGGAAACAACTCTGTAATTAATGACTGCAATGTCATTAAAACATTAAACATATCAAATACTATTATTATACCAAAAATCAGCTTCCAAGGTGAAGCAGCTCTGAAGCTGAGAAAAGCCAAAGACAAACAAGGGAGATAATCCATAAACTAACAGACCTGTTTACTCTCAGACTTCGCAATGTGTAGTCAGGAAGGAAGTTTAAGCGTATTTCGCAGTTCTTATGTGTATTCCAAGCATTAGGTGGTTGGAGGGGGGGTGGGGTGTTGGGGGAGCAGAGGCTATTTTGAATTTTTAAAAAAAAATTGACAGTGATTTATAGCCTAGTCTGTTTCTCTCTTTTTAAAATCAGGTTTTTCATAGGTATGTGTAAAGCAGAAATGAGGAAAAGAGCTGAGGATGGCAACTGACTCATCTCTGACAAGGGCCCGCATTCATAGTACCACTCTTTTCTGTCCTAGAGACAGTGAAATATTTAAACATACTTTAATAATCTCTGTCAGTAAATGATTTTATTTTTACAGGATAAATTATACATCTATATGATGATAAATAATACTATTCTGACTTCTTCATTGCAGCCTTAACCAAGTTAATCTGTTAATTGTTTGATCAACATTTGATCACAAAAACACAAGACTATACATACAGAGTAGCTGACAAAAACAGTTTGATATGATGATATAAAATCAATAGACCATGACTAATATTGCCATTGTTTAACTTCCCTTGACGGTTGTTTACTGGCAGTTGCAGCCTGACATAATTTAATTGTTTGTTCACACTAAAATGCACAGCTGACCGGAAATAATCTGTGTTGAATAGACGCTTAATTAGGGGCCAAAACATCCAAATATGGTCCAAAATCACAGGAAAAGGACAGAAAAACGGGATTTGCAATATTGCGTAGTTTCAGGTGGAAAAAACGTGAGCGTATTTTTAAGCCAAAAAACGTAGAAAATATGCCAAAATTGTAGTTGTAAACAGGTCTGAACTAAGTAAACAAGAGTCACCATTCTTGGCCCCAATATGTTCCATTGACAATATATGTCTCGTTAAAATATTTCAAACGCTTAAGGAGTTTCAGAGTAAAATGGAAACTGATGCAAGGGCAGATAATTCAGGAAATAAGTAAGTCAGAGTTGTGGCTCATGCTTATGAAACATTGCCCCTTTATCATACACATTCCCACAAAGTTTTGTTAAAATAATTCAAAGGGTTAAGGAGTTATGGAGTGAATGGGACTACATGTAGCCTAAAAAACTAATCAAAGGGAGGTTACTACATAATTAAGGGGGAGCAACCGTTCTTAAATGTGACAACCCATCTTGTGATCCTGCACATTGCTATAAAATTTCATCAAGATATTTCGAATGGTTACCAAGTTATGGTATGCACAGGATTAGTATACACAAAAATAGCCTAAAAATCTAATTAAAGGGAGGCAACTCCAAAATGCAGAAAGGGAGAACAACCATTCTCATATGCGACACATCCTCAGACCTTCATACACATTGCCATGATTTTTCATCAAGATATCCCAGTTATCTAGTTATGGTGCCCACAAGACTAGTCGGGGAAAAATAATCAAAGGGGCATAACTTGGAAACTAAGAAAGGGGGAGCAACCATTACTATGCCACACTTTGTCCCAACCTAATTCATATTCCTACAAAATTTCATTAAGATATCCTAAACGGTTACTGAGTTATGGTGCGCACAAGAATGTTGATGGACGGACAGACTGAGGGACAGTGCCATGCCATAATAAGTTTGTTTTTTCAAAACAGCGTATAAAAAAAAAACCTAGATCCATCTTACAAGCCTTCTCTTTGGACAGTTCATAAAAAAATGTCATTTGCTTGCATATGCAGATCTAGACAATCTCTAGCTTCGTTAATTATTAAATAAAGGGGTGCTTCATTGTTTTTTGCTCTGCCTATACAGTTTTATGGCTATTGTAAAATACAATCGAATTTTTCTAGTTGGTGAGGGACCAATTTCCCAGTCTTCTCTAAAGCTAAATAAAAGTCACCAATCAAATTTTTCTAGTTGGTGAGGGACCAATTTCCCAGTCTTCTCTAAAGCTAAAAGTCACCAATCAAATATCATCATATTTAAAGCTGTAAGTGCCGTGGTCGAGTGGTTAGAGATGTTCGGTTACGGTGCAGAAAGTCACCAGAAGGTTGTGAGATTGGGCCCTGGTTTCGCCATCCAATGACTTGAAAACTCTCTCTGTCAACAAAGCAGTAAATGGGCACCTGCTTCGAATCAGGGAAGGATAAGGCAGTGAAAGGAGGGGGATGGGCTCAGCATTTCATATGCTGCGCCAAAGACACAGTGGGCCTCTAACCCCACTGCCCCTACCACTATCAGGCTATGGGAAACCTTTACCTCTACCTTTTTTAATCAGAGAAAGCTCGGATTAACAAGATATTTAAATTTAAATTAGGGAGACAAATACGAATTAGAAAGAAATAAGATGTATAAAACAGTAGAGGACAGACTAAACCGAGAGAACATGAATGAAGTAAATGATATAAACCTAAAAGTTTCAACAGAAGTAGATAAAATTAGCAGGGAGGGGCAAAATGAAATAATTCGAGCACTGATGGAATTCATCAGGTGCTCTCAGTGGTTCAGTCGCTAAAATTTTCCATCCTACGCGTACACACTTGTGATACAAGTCATGAGCTTAGTACAAGTGTTATAGCACATGTGAAGTGATAGTACAGAGAGACTATAGGCAGCGATTAAATGCCATCGACAAGATAAACAACAACGGGTAGTTTATGACAGAGAGAAAACCTGCCTTAAAGCCCATTTAAACAGTACTGACCTCAGCACTTATGGTATGCCATCAAAAGCTCTAAATCACAAATTTGAAAACTTAAAACATTAGATTTTTCTGGTCTTGCTTTCTTTCTTTCTCTCGATACTGCACTCGGTCAGTAGCTGACCATGATGGCAGGCGCGGGGTGTGGCGCATAAGTTTCTTAAAAAAAAAATTTACCAACCTATGACAAGGCCACACAGATTTAATACTATTTACAAGAAGTCCTCAGGGATAGGCGTTACATGCCCTATCCCTGCCCAACCCGAGGTTTACACTATTTTGGACTTAAACTCCTCAACTGTCTCCGCAGAGACAGCTTCAGTTGTAAGCCCATTCCAAGCTGCAACTGACCTTGGGAAGAAGGAATGTTTCAAACCGTCAGAAGGAATGTTTCAAACCCTCAGAATAAGCAACTGAACAGTTGGTTGCATCTAGTCCTCGATGGAAAGACATCTTCTCCTGCCGCTGTCACATCTGGAGTTCCACAGGGTACAGTACTTGGACCTCTCCTGTTCCTGGTATACATCAATGACCTGCCCTCAAGAGTTTCCTCTTCAGTACGACTCTTCGCAGATGACTGTCTGCTGTACAGAGTTATACGGGACCAGAAAGATGCAGAGTCACTCAGAGAGTTCTTAATCATCTACAGGAATGGGAAAGAGATTGGCAGATGGTATTTAACCCAGACAAGTGTGAACACATCCAGATCACCAACAAGCGAAACGTCATACCAACCTCTTACAGCATTCATGGACAGACCTTGAAAGAAACGTCAAAAGCAAAGTACCTTGGAGTCACCATAGACAGTAAACTGTCCTGGAACAGCCATACTGATGCAGTGACGAAAAGCACCAAGCAGACTACAGCTTTCCTTCGCAGAAATCTTTCAAGCTGCCCAAAGGATGTTAAGGCCAAATGCTACAAGTCCATAGTTCGTCCACAGCTTGAGTATGCTTCGACGGTATGGGACCCAGTGACAAAATCCAACATAGCCAAATTGGAGTCTGTACAGAGGCGTGCCGCCAGGTTTTGCTGCAATGACTACCGCCGAACCAGCAGTGTCACTTCAATGTTGCAAGAACTTGGATGGGAGGACCTTCAATCAAGGCGAGACCAGAGCAAAGTCACAATGATGTACAGGATCGTCAATAACCTCGTTGAAATCCCTTTAGGCCAGTACCTGACAGCCACAGGAGTAGCAACCAGAGGACACCATCAACGTTTCCTGCCAATATTTTGCTCCATCAACGCCTACAAGGGATCCTTCTTTCCATCAACAGTCCGTCTCTGGAATGGTCTGCCTGCCAAGGTCATATCTGAATCTGAATTGTTTACTGATGATACGCCAAAATTGACAATCTTTCACCAGGGGGGTGTGACTAGAGGAAAATTAGTCCCTAGCTCTCACGAGAGATGAGAACTTTGACACATATCTGCACCGACTCTGGATGACTTCCAGCTCCTTGTCAGTGCAGATGTCCTAAGACCGTGATTGTGAACAACATGTTTTTATCTGATTTTAACTGTACATAAGAACCTGCCAGCACGAATGTTTTAAGGTTGTTCACAGTGCGACTATGCCAATATTGGCCATGCACTTAATTGGTAGATGTAGATCTACTTGTCAGGTCAAATCGGCTTCAAAAGTCCTTTCCAGATTTTTTTAATGTCTACATTATACTTCCAACAATCAATTGCTGATTATAACTGGAAGGCAAAATGTAATGACGGTCATTTCCAAATGTCGTGTTTCCAAATGAATGTTGTTGTTGTTGAAATGTCAAGATGCATGTGACAAACTGTCAGTGCCAGTTTCAGTGTCAAAATTTATCAATAAAAGGCAATTAGTAAATTTAAAACAAAGCATAACTTACGAGGATTTAATATTCAAATTACTGCCATGCCTGACAAACGCAAGTACAGCAACAGAATGCAATAAATACAATTTTTCCTGCTTCAACTTGACGAGTGTGTATTATTCAGCCATACTGGATAAGGCGATGTATCGAGCGTTCTGATTGGATGATTACGGCCAGCCTGATGAGGCACCATGTGGGGGCAGATCTCTTCTTTCTTTCTCCGTCCCATATGGAACTACCGGGTGTAAAAGTGTGGTTGAATGGTTTGTTGAAATAATTGAAGCCTGAATTAAATTTATGATTACCAAAGAATAAAAGTTAAACAGACATTCACACCCCCTTTGCTTCCGTCAAATTCAGACCTCTGCGAATTACTACAAATACTCGTTCTACCCCCTCGCAATCGTGCAATGGAATCGGCTGCCATCACACATAGCACTGCTGCCCACTGTTAACTCTTTTAAGAGGGCAGTGTGTGCAGTCAATCATCCAATGCCATAAATGTCAGCGTGCTGTTTTTAACATTTTACCTATCACTGTCAGCTTGTTTCTGACTTTTAACATTTTAAACCCTATCATCTTTTAATCCACCTCTACTAACAAATATTACCGGAACTTTTTATTTTTATAACATTTCTTCACAACGCACAGACGCGCACCTGCACGTAATCCCCGCGAGGGGGTGATGCAGTATAAATACATACATACATACATACATACATACATACATACATACATACATACATATATTCATGGCGAATTAAAATAACTGGCGTCGAGTAAAAAGTATGATACAGAAGGTGCAGGCTATCCATCTTCATGATAAGACTCGGTCATGTATGATCATAATGTGGTTGTGTGCGGTTTCATTATATTTAAAAAGGGACCGGTCATTGAAACTAATTAAAAGAAGCAGATCAGTGACAGGCTAAAACACACAGTCTGGAGCCCCCATAGTGCTTGTCACTTGTTGTGGAAATCCAGCCTATAAAGGCTCATGAATATGTCTTGGCGTTGCCATGCAGGAGAGCAATGACTTTTGGTATTTAAAGTTTAAAGTTTAACATTTGACACTCATCGGCTAACGTAATGTCGTATTGTGCATGTTTAAACTCTGATGAGCAAATCAGAGGCATGCTAAAACACAAAGACTGGGGCTCCTATTCTCACGGTACTTAAGATACAAGCAAGACAGGCCCGGACCCAGACCACCTCGTACTGATGGGGCTCTGGATAACTGGTGGGGATAGGAGGTGCCGGGATGTATGTGTATGTGGGGGAGGGGAAGGAGGTTAAAAATATATGACATAATGAGGGAGCAATTAATTTTTTTTAAATTTATTGTAATTTTCACATCTCAAAACATCTATATGACATAAGTAATATACATAGAAAATATACACATATATAGACTAAACAATACTAAGGTATTCTTTCGTATATCATCAAAATGGTAACCACATTTATGTGTTCATGTAATCCCATGTAGTGACAAAGGGTAAATCACATGGGAAAAAACGCTTTCATAACATTCATAAAGTTCCTAACGATGCTCTTTTACAATGCTCATCTTTTTTTCTAGTCATATTAGCTATACTATTCTACTAATATATATGTTCACTAAGCTGATGTGATAGCCCAGTAGGCACATGACTTGCAGTATTGTCGTTTCAACATTGAATCAACGTCGATTCGACGTTATAACGCTCCGAATCAACGCCGATTAAATGTCGACTCAACATCATGTGCCTAGTGGGAAAGAACAAACTGAAAAGATAAACAAAAGGCTAGTTGAAAGGTGAATCAAGTTAAAATTTGCGATACATGGTGACCCAAATTTATAAGAGGTAGTACCAACATTATACTGTCAATGAACAATCTTTTCTAATCATATCATTTAAGGCAGTAAATACGAGTTCACATATAACTATTTGTGCCACGCTTTACTGAGCAATTCATTGTCGACCGGTGAAATTCGTGCATACACAAGTCATATACATATTAGCAGTTGAGCAACACCTACAGTGTCAGAGTGTGTAGAATTTAATATATCAGGAATATAACAAATTATTCAGTTTTGGTGAGAAGAATGCAGATAAATTGTCATTCAAGGGATGTCTACAAAAGGTATTTCATGTACAGAGTTACTAACATTTAATACTGTACGTTTGAACACAGAGTTGCCGTGTTTAACCGAAGCATTCGGGCAGAGCTGCTCAAGCCAGCAGAGCAGTCCCAGATGAGGCTGCTTTTGGAATCAGTCTGATCTGGGTCTGCACTGACTACCGACTTTATTATAAGTAACGATTGCTATATCTCTGGATCCGTTCACTAAACAAAAGCGCTCAGATATCAAACATCAGGTCAGACACGGCAACATATATGTGAAATATAGTCTTCGTTCATGTACGCGCATGAAACACCCCGGTCGGTTTCCGCATTCACGCAGAGGCCTTTAAGCCCCAACTTTCATAATATCAATTTCAATCTCGCCTGGTGAGTATCCGACCAGTCAGTAAATCTGTCAGTAAATGGTTCGCACAATATCAATGTCAATTTAGTTTATCCCAACAGGCACAAGACGTTGAACAAACACTAAATCAACGCCGATTCAACGTCGTTAGTTTGAATCAACGCTGTCTCAACGTCGATTCAACGCAGCGTGCCTAGGGGCTATAATTAATTTAATCTATTTCTTATGAATTGAAATTGCAGTGGCAAGATGGATAAAATTGTAGGGCTACACTTCAAACAATAAAGCCCATTTATCCCAGTTTTTATAAAACTTTTCAAACAGGTTATTTTTGATGGCTATCATCTTTTCTATTGCCAGGAATTGTTTTACCTCCATTCGCCATGCCAGAAGATTTAAGTCTTTATTATTTATTTTACATTTATAAATGTAATTACGTGTTACTATAAGAATGTAATTGATAGGTTTATCAAAAGCTGGATTGAATGTAATTCCGAAAATAGCAGCTTGCTTATTTATATTAAGTGAATACTGAATATTTTCAAAATGCCATCGCTCTATAGTTTCCCAGAATTCCATGACTACATGACAGTGCCAGAATAAATGTTCTATTTTCTCAGGAAGTAAGCCACAGAAACTACAAAGATCATTCTGTTTAATTTTTAGTTTAAAAAGCAAATCATTTGTGGCTATAATCCTATGTAAAATGCGATATTGGAACCAGTGCAATTTTGTATTATTACAGCATTTAGCAGGCAAATTATTTATCAGTTTCCAATTTAAGTTTACATTTTCAAAAATACTGTTCCACTTTTGTTGACTTTTAGAGGTAATAGTTTTCTTATTAAAAATCGTGTATATATCTTTACAACCTTTTTTATTCTTTAATATTTCTTTTATACTAAACGGCATATAGATGTTACTCAAAGATAATGTTTCTGTGATAATTTGTTTATTTCTAATATAGTTTACGATAGCCATTTTCACTCCCAAATATTCTAGAAAATTTACACGAATTCCATATTTTTTACAGAAGTGTTGTGTATCCATTAAAGTGCCCTCCTCATTAATTAAGTCTTTAATATAGTAAATTTGTTTATCATACCATCGCCTATAAAATGTTGTTTTATTAGCTATTTTTATTTCTTTATTATCCCATATATTCACGGATAAAATATCTTCGAAGGTGGTAGGGCTTACCAGATTACACAGTTTGGTCCATGAATCTAACACTTCGTTCCAAAATATATTAGTTTTGTTTATTTTTAATCTTTGCACGAACTCTGTTCCTCTGGTAATTAAAGTGTTAATTTTTGTGTAATAAATTTCAAAACTATTTTTAAATTTTGTTTCCGAGGAGATTAATTTTCTTATCCAAGTACATTTTAAGGAACATATATAATTTCTTAAATGAAGCATCTTTAACCCACCTTCCTGGTAATCTTGCATAAGTACATCTCTCTTAATTTTATCTACCTTTGATAGCCAAATAAAGTGGAAAAACATTGTGTTAAGTTTATTTATCGTTGCTTCGGAAGGATTAGGTAAAGCAATAAAAAGATGGTTTAATTTCGATATTATTAAAGTTTTTAGGACAGTAATACGACCAAAGGGGGTTAAAATTCTTATAGACCACTGTTTCAATTCCTTTTCAATTTGAGTAATTTTATCTCTAAAGTTTAGTTCTATCATTCTTTGAAGTTGACATGAAAATTTTTTACCGAGAATAGTAAAATCATTTTGATTCCAATCTAATTTATATCTATGATTGAAAGTCTCACCGCTGAACTTTTTACAACCAATCCATATTGCTCTAGTTTTTTATTTATCTATTTTTAAACCGGAAATGTTTGCAAATTTACTAAGAATATTCATAGTTGCTTCAAATGTGTTTTCTGAGCCATCTAACAATATCGTCGTATCATCTGCAAACTGGGACACCTTATATTCCGTATCGCCAATCTTAATTCCCTTCACCTCTTTGTTATGTTTAAGCATTAACGATAGTATTTCCGCGCATAGGAGAAATATGTAAGGAGAAAGTGGGTCACCCTGTCTACAACCTCTTTTTATTTGGAAGGCGTCTGACAAAAATCCACTTTGAACCACTGTTGATGAAATATCATTATAAAACACCGAAATCCATCTTAAAATTGATTCTCCAAAATCGAAAAAATGTAATGTTTTCCTTATAAATTCCCAAGAGATAGTGTCGAAAGCTTTTTCAAAGTCTATTATAAGTAGGAGCCCTGGAATATTAGCTTCATCAGTATAATTCATTATATCGTATATTAACCTTGTATTTTCACAGATGTAGCGACCATTTATAAAACCAGTCTGGTCGCTAAAAATAAGTTTTGACAAAACAGATTTAAGTCTTTCTGCAATACAGGGGAGCAATTAATTTGATGAGAATTTTTGATAATGTTTTTTGCCTTGAAATATATGTTGCGATATCTCATTCTAATGAGATGTTACAACATATATTTTAATCTAGTCACAAGGATAAATAATCTCAAAATCCTTACTATCTGGAAGCCTACATATTTTACATAACACAGAGGCCCAGATTGCGGGGCTGAAGCCCCAAAGCCCACCCCCTGGATCCGGGCCTGCAAGACTGGCCAGATTTACACTACACATTCAATCTTTAAATGAGTTTAAAATGAGTTTCAAACGAATTTAATAACGAAGGCTTTAATGCAAGACAATCAACCAAATATCGAAGAAGAAAAATGAATTATAGTTAAACTCTATAGATAGTATTTCGAGACCCTCAAGGCAACTTGGACGGACACTCGGCGCCAGCTGAGCCACTTGGGGAATTGCAATTGAGATCTGCTGGTGGCTGTCATATGTTTATTAGAATAAAGAACTATCTCATTTCTGTAAGACAGAAATATGGACTGCATATTCTCAGGGTATATGGATATTTCAAGTACTTCCATGTTACAAATTAAATGCATGTGGGAATGTTTCCTTATTTCAAATGTTTAATACATTGCTCAAAATATTTAAAAGCGCATCTAATATATTTTTCCATACACGACACTGCAGTGCTTTCCCACTTTGAGAGTCCTAGGTAAGGACACGGAATTTTCAATTGTTTTGCCTATCTTATAAAGAGGGTCGAGGTTACTGGCTACGCAATATTGGATTGATTTTGGTAAAAATGGGCTTTTGGTGTAAAACTGCACAGAACAAGCGAAAAGCATGAAAAGTTCAGCCAAATCAAAACGACCGTTTTGTCTATGACATTAAATGTACTTGTACTTTAAAGTGACGCGTTTAAAAGAATCAATTTGAGCCGCGACACGACAAAACCAACAATGTGGTTGTGCGTTCAGCGCAGACTCAGATCAGCCTGGGCATCCACTCAGTCGGACCAGACTTTTCGCTATGCGCTTAAAGGGTAGCTAAGGGTCTAACCTATCTACATGCGGACAGCGAAGACTCTGATCAGACTGGGCGGATGCCCAGGCTGATCTGAGACTGTGCTGGGCGCACAACCACATTGTTGGTTTTGTCATGTCGCGGCTCATTTGAAGTCAAGATAATTAAATCTTATAGACTTCTAGAAAAATTCCTCAATTTCAGAAAATTCGAAAATTGCAAAATTTGATCAATTGAAACGAGCAGGGAATCAGTTGTATTGAAGTTCTTGTCTTAGCCTTCGACCCTTCTTGAAAATGTTGCAAAAGAATGGGAAATTCTTGGCCACTTGGCCATTGAACTGGGTATATGTTGATGTAATGTCTATGGGAGAATAGCTGCTGCTCCTGAAATATTGTGTATAACCATACCTAAACTAAATAAGGCAAGAATGACGTCGAAATGCCCTCGTACTGACGTTGATGCGACATCGTAACGTCGCATCGACGTCGGTTCAACGTCAGTTCGACGTCATGTGCCGGCTGGGAATTTAAACAACGAGACTGGACAAGTATTTTCTATTTTATAGCCACTTTTTTGTCGTGTGGTGTTGCTTGTTCCCAGTAGTGGTGATTTTTGAATACTTTGAGTACTAATGTTTGCTGGTATTTTGTATACCTGATGCCTGTAGGCCACTATGAAAATAAGGAGACATGTTTGCCCCCAGGGGTTTAATTTGTAACTACTGCGGCTTATGATTATGGAGTTCGAGTATACCTCTGATATATGGGTTTAAATAAGAGCTTTAAACTGCTCTGTGGTATACTGCTCTTTGATCTTCGATCATGTCTTTGTCCGTACTGGGTATGTCTTCCCAGCACAAGAAGCATGCAGCTTTTGACTGCAGTTGAGTTATAGGCCTACTAAACCGTGTCGTGATGAATCTAGATATTTCGGTCCAAAACGCTTTTTTTGCCAAAGAGCATTTCGCCTGTTATGTCGCTCATGTAAAATATAAAACCAACAAAATAACTTGACAGAAAATCGAAGACGAAATTAAGTAATTGTTGCTGGCTTAGTTGTTGATGTTGTGTTGGAATTGCAACACTTTTTAGGTTATATGTGGGGCGGTCAGCCAACCAATCCTCATTTTTATGTGCAACACAGACAGACCCCCAATCAAATTAACAGCATTTCCGAAATCCAAACCTCAACACCAACAAATATAAACATGCGCATCCGTACAATCTGATCAGCACATTCGATATATCTTACATGTACCTGACTCATAAATATTACAATACACACTTCTATTCAGTCTAAGCCGATTATCTTTTTTTTTTCTAGATATTTCTTGTTATATCTATTTCAGTTTAGATAGCAATCAACACTAGGAGCTAATAGATATCAGGCAACCACCCCCATCAGCACTCTCAGTGCTTTGATTCATTTATGTCGGACCGTTCGTCAAGCCTGAGCCGGAGCTCCGGGGAATACCACCTGACTCTTCGTAGGCACAACTTGGCTTTCTCATATGAGCGCGGGCGAGGCTTTTATACAAAGCGATGCATGAGATATTATTTGCAGGTCTTTAGATATAGACTGGATCACTTCCCTTGGGCACTTTTCGCCGCTATCTAGGATTACAAATTGAAATCGTAGTCCTCTAGCGGCGAAACATTGTCCCCAACAGTCGGCATTTTCCGCACCCTCTCGGGCAGCGAAATGTATGTGACTTGTCAACAAACTTACCGAATCTTCCGTGGAAGAACATTTTCAAATCCGAGAGCGTCAGACTTGCTTCTGCGGAGGTACGCTCCAGTTGACCTGTTAAAAAAAGAGTAGGTATAAGAAAGACTCGGAAATATCCATGGCAGTAGGCAAACGTTGATGCAATATCGTATGTTTCCACCTTGATATGCAAAGTGTAAGCTTTTGGCTTTAGGCACAGCCAGTAGGTATCGCAAAGGCATTGCTTTTCTTTAAACTTAAAATGTTGCCTACCAAAAGGCGTTTATCCATTCGGGATACCCCTTTAGGGGTATTTGGGCAAACAGTTTGGATCCAGATCAGGCCCCACAAAACGGTGGGGCCTGATCTGAGATGCAAACAGTTTGTTGCCTAGACATCATTTCTACAAGAGATAGTTAGACCAATATTGTCAAAATATGCTTGATTTTTTATGCAGACGACAATTTCAGCAGACGACAAAAAATACCCAGAATGCAATGGGTTAACTTTTTCAGACTGGAAACCCGTTTGATATGCAAACAGTGCACTGCGGTCCAATTCAGACGCCGTAGAACGCGGCATCTGAACACGGTTAACCCTTTATGCGCCAAAAAGCAGACGACAAAATTTACGACTGCAGAATTTCAAAAAATGTTTCATCCAAGCGATATCATAACGAGAATTTGAACACTAGAGGGCAAACAGTTTAGATGCAGATGAGGTGGCTCATTATGAGCCACCTCATCTCGATCTACGCTGTTTGCCAATTCAACAGTTTTAATTTTTGGCGCTTTAAGGGTTAACAGTTTGCTTACAGGAATTTCTAGGCGAAGAACAATAAAAATGAAAACATCCATCAGAAAACCCTAAAACTGGAATGGACTCATAGAAATGATGAGGATGGATACGTCCACTGGTTAAAAGTGGGTTAATGATCTTAAATATCAATCACCGTCGAGATATGAATTAAGGTGCATGAATGCACACTTAGAGGGAGCAACTCTGTCATTTTCCTTTTTGTCATCATACTAAGAGCAACTCGTTTATGGTGCAGAAGGTCACGGGTTCGAATACCGAGTTAGGTCAACTTGCTAGTAAAGTTGAAGCTTTGTTCACACGAGCAAAGCTTCTTTGTCACAGAAATTTTAGCACAGAAAGTTTGCAAGACATTTTGCGTCCACACCGAGCAAATTATTTGTCACAGAAAAATGTAATCTTTGTCAAATAAACTTTGGCAGTGAAATATTTGCTGCACTGTTCACACGAATAAAGACTTCTCGTTGAAGTTACCTGGGCAAATAAACTTTGCCGGTGTAAACGGGCAACCATGCCACATTTCCTTTGTTAAATATACTTTGTTCAATATCAAACTGATTTAATTATGAGCGATATTTTTCTGCGTTCATCTTCATAGCTAGTTTCTTTTTTACGGGCACATTTTCTGTTCACACGGACAAATTTTGTTTGTCAAATAAACTTTACCATACAAATTTGGCAATGAAAATGTGGCATATATTTTAATTCACACGAGCATATTTTTCTATACCAAATTACTTTGTCACAGAAATTTTGCACGTGCGAACGAAGCTTCAGAGTAGACATTGTCTTTGTGATATATACCTCAGAAAGTCGATGTTTTTCCTGGTTCCTTTGAATTTTCTTTTTCCACCAATCAGAGACATCCTGATTTCTCATCGTACAGGAAGACAAATATATAGTTCGGCTGATATAATAGTTGTAGTTTGAACATTTACTCCTCCGTGCACTTTCTGGTCAATTTATCTTGTTTGTCTCTTATTTCGCCTCGTTAAAACTGTATGTTTTATAATTTTCATTAATTAACAAGGGTGCTATTTCTAGAAAATGAAATAAGTAAACTAAAAAGAAAAATAGCAATAATAACAAAGAAATAAATAAATTTCCCGCTCCACCCAAACCCGCTCCCCTACCTTAGTGCCTCTTACGTTTTGTCGAAATTGCTTCAGTAAGGCATCAGTTGTTGCCCTTGAATTGCTTTAAAATCAACAAATTGAGTCATAACTACAAACAGCCAATGAAACTTCAAACAGTCATGCGTTGTCAAATGATGGCTGTGGACATTAAGTTTTGTAATAATTGCATCAGTAATGCATGATTTATTGTCCCTGAATGGATTTAAAATCCAAAAATTGGCAATAACTAAGGTACGGGTCAAAACAAATTCTTGAAACTGAATTGAAAAAGTATTTAATGGCGAGCCTGTTGTCCGATTGGTAAACAGAACGAGGTGTTTCGAATAAGATCGGTTTCCAGCTGAAATAAGTATCAACATAGTTCGGTGATGCTGAGGCAACTTGTTTTTATGGCTTTACTTATGCATGAGTTATTGCCCTTGATTAGATTTAACATCCACAGTTTAGCAGTAACTAAGTCACTAGTGAACGAAATTTTATGAAACTTAAAAGAAACCTAAGACAAATCGCCACTTCTTCGGGAGATATGAATTCACCGACTTGTTTTCATTTTGGTCGCCCTCCTAATTTGGGATCAACTATTAGAAGAAAGAATTTGCTGCCAATGAGCAAATTCTTTCCTTTAAAAGTACACGAAGCAAACAGTCACAAAAATGTTTCCCTTTCTTACAACAGCACCAAAAAGGTTAGTTTTAGGCCTCGTCATGGGTAAACTGCCTTACGGCAAGTACGATAAACAAAGACTCAGATCGGTCTAAGCGTCATTTGTTGATCCTTGGATGTTTGTGCACATAATATGTCGACTATGAGATTATGGAGCGAACAGCAAAGCCTCTGATCAGCCCATAAGGATGCCTGGCTGTTTGCATTTGCGACCAACTCCTCATTTAAAACAATCAGCACTATCGACAATGACAATTTAGCTGCTACGCGACAAAACCGACAAAGTGGCATGTGCGCCCAGCAAAGACTTAGATCAGCCTTGGCGTCCGCCCAATCTGATCAGAGTCTTCGCTGGCTTAGACCCTTAGTTACCCTTTGAGCGCACATCGAAGACTCTGATCAGTCTGGGCGGATGTCAAGGCTGATCTGAGTCTTTGCTGGGCGCTCATGCCATTTTGTTTGTTTAGTCGTGTCGCGGCTCATTTAACCATGTCGCAAGACAATACAGTTTGCTCCGACCAGTCAGGCAAGATATCCAAGTTATCCTGGCCATGGCATGCGCGTTTGTTTCACGTTCCATTTAGAATATTTAGTGTGTGGGCAAATGACGATAGCTCTTACAAGATAGCCGCCCCCCCCCCCCCCCCCCCCCCCCTCCCTATTCCACCACAATCCTCGAAGAATGAAAACGCGAACCCTGTAGTTTTAAACATAACAAAAGGGAGTTTGTTGGTTGTTTTTGGGTTTAACGACTATGTGAGACAGTACTACAGTCTCTATCGAGTCGTGAGAAAGAAAAGAGACATGATAGACGAGAGAAAACATATCCAAACAACCCTCACCCTCACGTACTGCAAGCACAGAAGGCCCTTGCCCTACTATTATCTAAGTAGTAGGACGCCCCGGCACTGAAAGTTACCCAGCACCATCGCCTGGTCCCCTCCCCCTCAAAATCTGCGTTTAATACGCTGAGCAGTACAACGTATAAAAGTGCCTTCTGAATGCATCTGCGAACAACTTAGATTCAGCGCAGTCTTAAATGTGTCAGATTATCTTGCGAAAAAATCTCTTCTCATTCCATGCAGCTAATCAGAGACTTAGTTCTTCTTTCGTCGAGATAGGAAGATTTTGCTTGTTTGCTTGAACATCACAACAATTCCGTACGAACTGAAGAAGACACGGGCAGACTCGGTGCCAGCTAGGAAGTACATCTTATAGATTTCCCGTGGGCTTCCCGGGGAACATCGTTATGAGAATTGGACGCAAAAAATATTTACTTAATTAGTCTTAACACACCGTTTTATACATATATCCACTATGTTATCACTCCATTGTTTCAGGAATAATTAAATCACACATGCCGTTTCCACTATGACAGGTACATATCCCCAGTATTGTTGATATATCAAGTTCCAATGAAGAAAGAGACTGCGGAATATTGATTGAAGGGCGCGGTCTGAAGCATGTCTAAGACGTTATACATGTACTTCCGTGGCAATGTATAGTTCTACAGAACTTACACACTGTAATTGTAATATGAGTTCATTTTAATCCATACTAATGCCTGGCCAATTAATATTTGCAATAATAATATTAGTCGAGACGCGTCACGATACAATCTCCCAGTAGGCATAATACACGGAAATATATTTAGTCACGTAAATGTGAATGCAACGTGACGTCATGGCATAAAATGCTGCTTATAGGTTGCACTACAGTAAAAAAATGCTCATTATGCAAGCCCCGCCTCTTTGGGGGAGAGCTTTCAGGCGTATAATGAATATTTGCCGGCCCCTGATTGGTTTTATTATGAAAGTTGAATATTTTTCTGAATGTTATGCTTATTTATTATTATAAAAAATGGAGCTTATTTACAAAGCTGTTTTGCTACATTTTTGTTGGGGTTGAAAAATACACACAGGGGTGCCAGTGAAAGTTTCGAGATTTACACCCTGTCAGCACTAAAAATAGAATATGTCAAAAATATGCCGCATAACCCCCAATTTTTTTTAGCTATTACTGTTAGGTAAAGGTGTTGTCTATTCAATTCCATGCCTCAATTTGGAAAGTTTAGACCAGGAGAAAATTGGCAGTGCAGTGACTTTGACCCATTTTGCACTGTGAGCTATGGGATTTTTTTAGTGTAGTGCCACCTAAATATTGTGTGCCCCAGACAAACGTCGTACTGTACTGTAACGTCCACATTGATCCGCCATTGTTTCAAAATTTTGAATCAGTTGGGACCTTGCTTAACCCTCAAGGCGCCAGACATGAAAACGGGTGAATTTGTAAACAGTGTGGACCAGAAGAGGCGGCTCATAATGAGCCGCTTCATCTTGATTTACACTATTTTCCCTTTAGCTTTGAATTCTCTATATGATATAGATCTAGCATGTTTTTTTGTTTGTTTGTTTTTTTTTTCTTTAAATTTTAAAGATTTTATCGTCTGCTTTATTTTTGCGATTCAACATATTTTAAACATTTTATTTTCAAAGTTTAAGACTGTCAAAGCATGTACTTACAGACCGGACTTAGCGAGACAGAGTTAATGAGCAGCCTAATTAGGATTTATGCATCAAGCATGATGACACATTTTGCCCCTGAACCGTATATCTCATTACAATTTTTGGCATTGACCCGCATATCGCCCGTTCCTATATTTACAATCCAAAATAACTTTTTATGAATCAATATACTTAATCTGGTTAAATATAGGTTCCTAAAGAATATTAAACCATGCGTAAGTATACTATATATTAATAACAAAACAAAAATCTCTGAAGGAAAAACTTCATGCAAGTAATCCAAGGCAACTACAAAAATATTGACTTCGCATGTGATCGGTCAATGTCTTCATTGTTCGTTATTGCGAAAGTGAAAATAGTGACCAAAATGCACAAAGATACGTATTTGGACAAGAATATTAGATCGTCTTTTGGCGAAAGCGGGAAGGCAAGTTTACCCTTGTTGTGACACCGAATTACCTTCTTATTGACCGTCTTGCTGTCCGATCGATCGATCTAATTGTTTGAATAATACATAGCCTGTAAAGCAAATGATTTGTCGTTGGGTAAACATACTCTCGGGGTATTGTATATTAAAAGCATTATGCTTTAAAAATTTATGGCTTGTTATATAAGATATTGGACTTTGTATACTGCACATTGTCATAAACAAACGAGCCGTGACTCGATAAAATCAACAAAGTGGCATGTGCTCCCAGCGAAGACTCCGATCAGCCTGGGCATCCGCCCAGTCTGATCAGAGTCTTCGGTGTGCACTTAACGTGTAGTTAAGGGTCCATGCCGACAGCGAGGACTCGTATGAGTCTGGGCGGATGCTCAGGCTGATCTGAGTATTCTCTGTATGTACATGCTACTATGTTGGTATTGTCGTGTCGCGGCTTATATAATATAGAATTTGTTACACTATCAGAACACGGTTGCAAGTACTTACCATTCTGCCTCGGATCGAAACAGAGAACTGCTAACTAATAAGCTCTGTAGGTTATCCGTAGCATGCACAGCTTTAGCCACAGACATCATGAAGTGTCAAACTAAATAGATAAATAAATAAATATTAAAAAATAACCAATAGACAACAGCATTTACGTCTGCAAACTTAAAAAAGGATTGATCCAAACTATTTCATATTAAGAATCCAAAGACTGTTTGGCAAACACTGTAGAGCCAGGTGAGGTGGTTCCGTATAAGCCGCCTAATCTGAAATTACTCTGCTTGCAAATTCAGTATTCGAAGCCCAAATTGTGAAAATTTCAAACCGCTACTGCTTGCTTGTTTGAGTAGGTAGCCATCTGAAACTTGGCATATATAAAGGTCATTAACATGTCTACATGCATGCACAATCTTATGTCAACTGATTGCATAACTTGCGAACTATAGGCCATCGAAATTTTTGTAAACAAAAGTTTGTGCGACTTTAGCTCCCAAACGGAATAAAAGCTAAAGCTGAAATAGCCTTCATTCTATTTCACTTATTTGTGTCTACACATGTATATGTTTTGCAGAGACTCAAAGCTCTTGAGAATGGAGAAAATGAGGTGTCAATTTTGCATTGGACCCTATGGGAAAATGCATTAAACGCCTACTGCTCCGACGTTCAGCGACCGATAACATCCATCTTTACACTGTAAACGGTAATTACATAGGTACATGCCTGGGGCAAATAACAGCGCAAATAATTGTCCATGTGCAGAGTAATAAAGGAGCAAACTTTTATATATGGGCCTGCAGTGGAAGTTATTCTTAAAAGGTGACTTTCACGAATCGTTCTGAAACTGTGCTAAATTACAGATAATTCCCATATATTTCTTGGGAGAAAATGCCCTGAAATTCTCCTTTCTTCGTTGTCGAGATATTCGAGGGCAAAGTCGTGCAGTTTTCGACTTCCAGGGGCTATAACTCGAAAACTAAAGAACGAGAATTTTTGGCACATATGGTCAATTGAATGTTTATCCCAACCCTCTCATTTGGCACTAGTTTCAGCCCGAATTGTGCAAGTCACCTAAGGTCACGAATCGTCCCGAACGTGTAGCCCAAATTGTGAAAATTTCAAACCGCTACTGCTTGCTTGTTTGAGTAGGTAGCCATCTGAAACTTGGCATATATAAAGGTCATTAACATGTCTACATGCATGCACAATCTTATGTCAACTGATTGCATAACTTGCGAACTATAGGCCATCGAAATTTTTGTAAACAAAAGTTTGTGCGACTTTAGCTCCCAAACGGAATAAAAGCTAAAGCTGAAATAGCCTTCATTCTATTTCACTTATTTGTGTCTACACATGTATATGTTTTGCAGAGACTCAAAGCTCTTGAGAATGGAGAAAATGAGGTGTCAATTTTGCATTGGACCCTATGGGAAAATGCATTAAACGCCTACTGCTCCGACGTTCAGCGACCGATAACATCCATCTTTACACTGTAAACGGTAATTACATAGGTACATGCCTGGGGCAAATAACAGCGCAAATAATTGTCCATGTGCAGAGTAATAAAGGAGCAAACTTTTATATATGGGCCTGCAGTGGAAGTTATTCTTAAAAGGTGACTTTCACGAATCGTTCTGAAACTGTGCTAAATTACAGATAATTCCCATATATTTCTTGGGAGAAAATGCCCTGAAATTCTCCTTTCTTCGTTGTCGAGATATTCGAGGGCAAAGTCGTGCAGTTTTCGACTTCCAGGGGCTATAACTCGAAAACTAAAGAACGAGAATTTTTGGCACATATGGTCAATTGAATGTTTATCCCAACCCTCTCATTTGGCACTAGTTTCAGCCCGAATTGTGCAAGTCACCTAAGGTCACGAATCGTCCCGAACGTGTAGCCCAAATTGTGAAAATTTCAAACCGCTACTGCTTGCTTGTTTGAGTAGGTAGCCATCTGAAACTTGGCATATATAAAGGTCATTAACATGTCTACATGCATGCACAATCTTATGTCAACTGATTGCATAACTTGCGAACTATAGGCCATCGAAATTTTTGTAAACAAAAGTTTGTGCGACTTTAGCTCCCAAACGGAATAAAAGCTAAAGCTGAAATAGCCTTCATTCTATTTCACTTATTTGTGTCTACACATGTATATGTTTTGCAGAGACTCAAAGCTCTTGAGAATGGAGAAAATGAGGTGTCAATTTTGCATTGGACCCTATGGGAAAATGCATTAAACGCCTACTGCTCCGACGTTCAGCGACCGATAACATCCATCTTTACACTGTAAACGGTAATTACATAGGTACATGCCTGGGGCAAATAACAGCGCAAATAATTGTCCATGTGCAGAGTAATAAAGGAGCAAACTTTTATATATGGGCCTGCAGTGGAAGTTATTCTTAAAAGGTGACTTTCACGAATCGTTCTGAAACTGTGCTAAATTACAGATAATTCCCATATATTTCTTGGGAGAAAATGCCCTGAAATTCTCCTTTCTTCGTTGTCGAGATATTCGAGGGCAAAGTCGTGCAGTTTTCGACTTCCAGGGGCTATAACTCGAAAACTAAAGAACGAGAATTTTTGGCACATATGGTCAATTGAATGTTTATCCCAACCCTCTCATTTGGCACTAGTTTCAGCCCGAATTGTGCAAGTCACCTAAGGTCACGAATCGTCCCGAACGTGTAGCCCAAATTGTGAAAATTTCAAACCGCTACTGCTTGCTTGTTTGAGTAGGTAGCCATCTGAAACTTGGCATATATAAAGGTCATTAACATGTCTACATGCATGCACAATCTTATGTCAACTGATTGCATAACTTGCGAACTATAGGCCATCGAAATTTTTGTAAACAAAAGTTTGTGCGACTTTAGCTCCCAAACGGAATAAAAGCTAAAGCTGAAATAGCCTTCATTCTATTTCACTTATTTGTGTCTACACATGTATATGTTTTGCAGAGACTCAAAGCTCTTGAGAATGGAGAAAATGAGGTGTCAATTTTGCATTGGACCCTATGGGAAAATGCATTAAACGCCTACTGCTCCGACGTTCAGCGACCGATAACATCCATCTTTACACTGTAAACGGTAATTACATAGGTACATGCCTGGGGCAAATAACAGCGCAAATAATTGTCCATGTGCAGAGTAATAAAGGAGCAAACTTTTATATATGGGCCTGCAGTGGAAGTTATTCTTAAAAGGTGACTTTCACGAATCGTTCTGAAACTGTGCTAAATTACAGATAATTCCCATATATTTCTTGGGAGAAAATGCCCTGAAATTCTCCTTTCTTCGTTGTCGAGATATTCGAGGGCAAAGTCGTGCAGTTTTCGACTTCCAGGGGCTATAACTCGAAAACTAAAGAACGAGAATTTTTGGCACATATGGTCAATTGAATGTTTATCCCAACCCTCTCATTTGGCACTAGTTTCAGCCCGAATTGTGCAAGTCACCTAAGGTCACGAATCGTCCCGAACGTGTAGCCCAAATTGTGAAAATTTCAAACCGCTACTGCTTGCTTGTTTGAGTAGGTAGCCATCTGAAACTTGGCATATATAAAGGTCATTAACATGTCTACATGCATGCACAATCTTATGTCAACTGATTGCATAACTTGCGAACTATAGGCCATCGAAATTTTTGTAAACAAAAGTTTGTGCGACTTTAGCTCCCAAACGGAATAAAAGCTAAAGCTGAAATAGCCTTCATTCTATTTCACTTATTTGTGTCTACACATGTATATGTTTTGCAGAGACTCAAAGCTCTTGAGAATGGAGAAAATGAGGTGTCAATTTTGCATTGGACCCTATGGGAAAATGCATTAAACGCCTACTGCTCCGACGTTCAGCGACCGATAACATCCATCTTTACACTGTAAACGGTAATTACATAGGTACATGCCTGGGGCAAATAACAGCGCAAATAATTGTCCATGTGCAGAGTAATAAAGGAGCAAACTTTTATATATGGGCCTGCAGTGGAAGTTATTCTTAAAAGGTGACTTTCACGAATCGTTCTGAAACTGTGCTAAATTACAGATAATTCCCATATATTTCTTGGGAGAAAATGCCCTGAAATTCTCCTTTCTTCGTTGTCGAGATATTCGAGGGCAAAGTCGTGCAGTTTTCGACTTCCAGGGGCTATAACTCGAAAACTAAAGAACGAGAATTTTTGGCACATATGGTCAATTGAATGTTTATCCCAACCCTCTCATTTGGCACTAGTTTCAGCCCGAATTGTGCAAGTCACCTAAGGTCACGAATCGTCCCGAACGTGTAGCCCAAATTGTGAAAATTTCAAACCGCTACTGCTTGCTTGTTTGAGTAGGTAGCCATCTGAAACTTGGCATATATAAAGGTCATTAACATGTCTACATGCATGCACAATCTTATGTCAACTGATTGCATAACTTGCGAACTATAGGCCATCGAAATTTTTGTAAACAAAAGTTTGTGCGACTTTAGCTCCCAAACGGAATAAAAGCTAAAGCTGAAATAGCCTTCATTCTATTTCACTTATTTGTGTCTACACATGTATATGTTTTGCAGAGACTCAAAGCTCTTGAGAATGGAGAAAATGAGGTGTCAATTTTGCATTGGACCCTATGGGAAAATGCATTAAACGCCTACTGCTCCGACGTTCAGCGACCGATAACATCCATCTTTACACTGTAAACGGTAATTACATAGGTACATGCCTGGGGCAAATAACAGCGCAAATAATTGTCCATGTGCAGAGTAATAAAGGAGCAAACTTTTATATATGGGCCTGCAGTGGAAGTTATTCTTAAAAGGTGACTTTCACGAATCGTTCTGAAACTGTGCTAAATTACAGATAATTCCCATATATTTCTTGGGAGAAAATGCCCTGAAATTCTCCTTTCTTCGTTGTCGAGATATTCGAGGGCAAAGTCGTGCAGTTTTCGACTTCCAGGGGCTATAACTCGAAAACTAAAGAACGAGAATTTTTGGCACATATGGTCAATTGAATGTTTATCCCAACCCTCTCATTTGGCACTAGTTTCAGCCCGAATTGTGCAAGTCACCTAAGGTCACGAATCGTCCCGAACGTGTAGCCCAAATTGTGAAAATTTCAAACCGCTACTGCTTGCTTGTTTGAGTAGGTAGCCATCTGAAACTTGGCATATATAAAGGTCATTAACATGTCTACATGCATGCACAATCTTATGTCAACTGATTGCATAACTTGCGAACTATAGGCCATCGAAATTTTTGTAAACAAAAGTTTGTGCGACTTTAGCTCCCAAACGGAATAAAAGCTAAAGCTGAAATAGCCTTCATTCTATTTCACTTATTTGTGTCTACACATGTATATGTTTTGCAGAGACTCAAAGCTCTTGAGAATGGAGAAAATGAGGTGTCAATTTTGCATTGGACCCTATGGGAAAATGCATTAAACGCCTACTGCTCCGACGTTCAGCGACCGATAACATCCATCTTTACACTGTAAACGGTAATTACATAGGTACATGCCTGGGGCAAATAACAGCGCAAATAATTGTCCATGTGCAGAGTAATAAAGGAGCAAACTTTTATATATGGGCCTGCAGTGGAAGTTATTCTTAAAAGGTGACTTTCACGAATCGTTCTGAAACTGTGCTAAATTACAGATAATTCCCATATATTTCTTGGGAGAAAATGCCCTGAAATTCTCCTTTCTTCGTTGTCGAGATATTCGAGGGCAAAGTCGTGCAGTTTTCGACTTCCAGGGGCTATAACTCGAAAACTAAAGAACGAGAATTTTTGGCACATATGGTCAATTGAATGTTTATCCCAACCCTCTCATTTGGCACTAGTTTCAGCCCGAATTGTGCAAGTCACCTAAGGTCACGAATCGTCCCGAACGTGTAGCCCAAATTGTGAAAATTTCAAACCGCTACTGCTTGCTTGTTTGAGTAGGTAGCCATCTGAAACTTGGCATATATAAAGGTCATTAACATGTCTACATGCATGCACAATCTTATGTCAACTGATTGCATAACTTGCGAACTATAGGCCATCGAAATTTTTGTAAACAAAAGTTTGTGCGACTTTAGCTCCCAAACGGAATAAAAGCTAAAGCTGAAATAGCCTTCATTCTATTTCACTTATTTGTGTCTACACATGTATATGTTTTGCAGAGACTCAAAGCTCTTGAGAATGGAGAAAATGAGGTGTCAATTTTGCATTGGACCCTATGGGAAAATGCATTAAACGCCTACTGCTCCGACGTTCAGCGACCGATAACATCCATCTTTACACTGTAAACGGTAATTACATAGGTACATGCCTGGGGCAAATAACAGCGCAAATAATTGTCCATGTGCAGAGTAATAAAGGAGCAAACTTTTATATATGGGCCTGCAGTGGAAGTTATTCTTAAAAGGTGACTTTCACGAATCGTTCTGAAACTGTGCTAAATTACAGATAATTCCCATATATTTCTTGGGAGAAAATGCCCTGAAATTCTCCTTTCTTCGTTGTCGAGATATTCGAGGGCAAAGTCGTGCAGTTTTCGACTTCCAGGGGCTATAACTCGAAAACTAAAGAACGAGAATTTTTGGCACATATGGTCAATTGAATGTTTATCCCAACCCTCTCATTTGGCACTAGTTTCAGCCCGAATTGTGCAAGTCACCTAAGGTCACGAATCGTCCCGAACGTGTAGCCCAAATTGTGAAAATTTCAAACCGCTACTGCTTGCTTGTTTGAGTAGGTAGCCATCTGAAACTTGGCATATATAAAGGTCATTAACATGTCTACATGCATGCACAATCTTATGTCAACTGATTGCATAACTTGCGAACTATAGGCCATCGAAATTTTTGTAAACAAAAGTTTGTGCGACTTTAGCTCCCAAACGGAATAAAAGCTAAAGCTGAAATAGCCTTCATTCTATTTCACTTATTTGTGTCTACACATGTATATGTTTTGCAGAGACTCAAAGCTCTTGAGAATGGAGAAAATGAGGTGTCAATTTTGCATTGGACCCTATGGGAAAATGCATTAAACGCCTACTGCTCCGACGTTCAGCGACCGATAACATCCATCTTTACACTGTAAACGGTAATTACATAGGTACATGCCTGGGGCAAATAACAGCGCAAATAATTGTCCATGTGCAGAGTAATAAAGGAGCAAACTTTTATATATGGGCCTGCAGTGGAAGTTATTCTTAAAAGGTGACTTTCACGAATCGTTCTGAAACTGTGCTAAATTACAGATAATTCCCATATATTTCTTGGGAGAAAATGCCCTGAAATTCTCCTTTCTTCGTTGTCGAGATATTCGAGGGCAAAGTCGTGCAGTTTTCGACTTCCAGGGGCTATAACTCGAAAACTAAAGAACGAGAATTTTTGGCACATATGGTCAATTGAATGTTTATCCCAACCCTCTCATTTGGCACTAGTTTCAGCCCGAATTGTGCAAGTCACCTAAGGTCACGAATCGTCCCGAACGTGTAGCCCAAATTGTGAAAATTTCAAACCGCTACTGCTTGCTTGTTTGAGTAGGTAGCCATCTGAAACTTGGCATATATAAAGGTCATTAACATGTCTACATGCATGCACAATCTTATGTCAACTGATTGCATAACTTGCGAACTATAGGCCATCGAAATTTTTGTAAACAAAAGTTTGTGCGACTTTAGCTCCCAAACGGAATAAAAGCTAAAGCTGAAATAGCCTTCATTCTATTTCACTTATTTGTGTCTACACATGTATATGTTTTGCAGAGACTCAAAGCTCTTGAGAATGGAGAAAATGAGGTGTCAATTTTGCATTGGACCCTATGGGAAAATGCATTAAACGCCTACTGCTCCGACGTTCAGCGACCGATAACATCCATCTTTACACTGTAAACGGTAATTACATAGGTACATGCCTGGGGCAAATAACAGCGCAAATAATTGTCCATGTGCAGAGTAATAAAGGAGCAAACTTTTATATATGGGCCTGCAGTGGAAGTTATTCTTAAAAGGTGACTTTCACGAATCGTTCTGAAACTGTGCTAAATTACAGATAATTCCCATATATTTCTTGGGAGAAAATGCCCTGAAATTCTCCTTTCTTCGTTGTCGAGATATTCGAGGGCAAAGTCGTGCAGTTTTCGACTTCCAGGGGCTATAACTCGAAAACTAAAGAACGAGAATTTTTGGCACATATGGTCAATTGAATGTTTATCCCAACCCTCTCATTTGGCACTAGTTTCAGCCCGAATTGTGCAAGTCACCTAAGGTCACGAATCGTCCCGAACGTGTAGCCCAAATTGTGAAAATTTCAAACCGCTACTGCTTGCTTGTTTGAGTAGGTAGCCATCTGAAACTTGGCATATATAAAGGTCATTAACATGTCTACATGCATGCACAATCTTATGTCAACTGATTGCATAACTTGCGAACTATAGGCCATCGAAATTTTTGTAAACAAAAGTTTGTGCGACTTTAGCTCCCAAACGGAATAAAAGCTAAAGCTGAAATAGCCTTCATTCTATTTCACTTATTTGTGTCTACACATGTATATGTTTTGCAGAGACTCAAAGCTCTTGAGAATGGAGAAAATGAGGTGTCAATTTTGCATTGGACCCTATGGGAAAATGCATTAAACGCCTACTGCTCCGACGTTCAGCGACCGATAACATCCATCTTTACACTGTAAACGGTAATTACATAGGTACATGCCTGGGGCAAATAACAGCGCAAATAATTGTCCATGTGCAGAGTAATAAAGGAGCAAACTTTTATATATGGGCCTGCAGTGGAAGTTATTCTTAAAAGGTGACTTTCACGAATCGTTCTGAAACTGTGCTAAATTACAGATAATTCCCATATATTTCTTGGGAGAAAATGCCCTGAAATTCTCCTTTCTTCGTTGTCGAGATATTCGAGGGCAAAGTCGTGCAGTTTTCGACTTCCAGGGGCTATAACTCGAAAACTAAAGAACGAGAATTTTTGGCACATATGGTCAATTGAATGTTTATCCCAACCCTCTCATTTGGCACTAGTTTCAGCCCGAATTGTGCAAGTCACCTAAGGTCACGAATCGTCCCGAACGTGTAGCCCAAATTGTGAAAATTTCAAACCGCTACTGCTTGCTTGTTTGAGTAGGTAGCCATCTGAAACTTGGCATATATAAAGGTCATTAACATGTCTACATGCATGCACAATCTTATGTCAACTGATTGCATAACTTGCGAACTATAGGCCATCGAAATTTTTGTAAACAAAAGTTTGTGCGACTTTAGCTCCCAAACGGAATAAAAGCTAAAGCTGAAATAGCCTTCATTCTATTTCACTTATTTGTGTCTACACATGTATATGTTTTGCAGAGACTCAAAGCTCTTGAGAATGGAGAAAATGAGGTGTCAATTTTGCATTGGACCCTATGGGAAAATGCATTAAACGCCTACTGCTCCGACGTTCAGCGACCGATAACATCCATCTTTACACTGTAAACGGTAATTACATAGGTACATGCCTGGGGCAAATAACAGCGCAAATAATTGTCCATGTGCAGAGTAATAAAGGAGCAAACTTTTATATATGGGCCTGCAGTGGAAGTTATTCTTAAAAGGTGACTTTCACGAATCGTTCTGAAACTGTGCTAAATTACAGATAATTCCCATATATTTCTTGGGAGAAAATGCCCTGAAATTCTCCTTTCTTCGTTGTCGAGATATTCGAGGGCAAAGTCGTGCAGTTTTCGACTTCCAGGGGCTATAACTCGAAAACTAAAGAACGAGAATTTTTGGCACATATGGTCAATTGAATGTTTATCCCAACCCTCTCATTTGGCACTAGTTTCAGCCCGAATTGTGCAAGTCACCTAAGGTCACGAATCGTCCCGAACGTGTAGCCCAAATTGTGAAAATTTCAAACCGCTACTGCTTGCTTGTTTGAGTAGGTAGCCATCTGAAACTTGGCATATATAAAGGTCATTAACATGTCTACATGCATGCACAATCTTATGTCAACTGATTGCATAACTTGCGAACTATAGGCCATCGAAATTTTTGTAAACAAAAGTTTGTGCGACTTTAGCTCCCAAACGGAATAAAAGCTAAAGCTGAAATAGCCTTCATTCTATTTCACTTATTTGTGTCTACACATGTATATGTTTTGCAGAGACTCAAAGCTCTTGAGAATGGAGAAAATGAGGTGTCAATTTTGCATTGGACCCTATGGGAAAATGCATTAAACGCCTACTGCTCCGACGTTCAGCGACCGATAACATCCATCTTTACACTGTAAACGGTAATTACATAGGTACATGCCTGGGGCAAATAACAGCGCAAATAATTGTCCATGTGCAGAGTAATAAAGGAGCAAACTTTTATATATGGGCCTGCAGTGGAAGTTATTCTTAAAAGGTGACTTTCACGAATCGTTCTGAAACTGTGCTAAATTACAGATAATTCCCATATATTTCTTGGGAGAAAATGCCCTGAAATTCTCCTTTCTTCGTTGTCGAGATATTCGAGGGCAAAGTCGTGCAGTTTTCGACTTCCAGGGGCTATAACTCGAAAACTAAAGAACGAGAATTTTTGGCACATATGGTCAATTGAATGTTTATCCCAACCCTCTCATTTGGCACTAGTTTCAGCCCGAATTGTGCAAGTCACCTAAGGTCACGAATCGTCCCGAACGTGTAGCCCAAATTGTGAAAATTTCAAACCGCTACTGCTTGCTTGTTTGAGTAGGTAGCCATCTGAAACTTGGCATATATAAAGGTCATTAACATGTCTACATGCATGCACAATCTTATGTCAACTGATTGCATAACTTGCGAACTATAGGCCATCGAAATTTTTGTAAACAAAAGTTTGTGCGACTTTAGCTCCCAAACGGAATAAAAGCTAAAGCTGAAATAGCCTTCATTCTATTTCACTTATTTGTGTCTACACATGTATATGTTTTGCAGAGACTCAAAGCTCTTGAGAATGGAGAAAATGAGGTGTCAATTTTGCATTGGACCCTATGGGAAAATGCATTAAACGCCTACTGCTCCGACGTTCAGCGACCGATAACATCCATCTTTACACTGTAAACGGTAATTACATAGGTACATGCCTGGGGCAAATAACAGCGCAAATAATTGTCCATGTGCAGAGTAATAAAGGAGCAAACTTTTATATATGGGCCTGCAGTGGAAGTTATTCTTAAAAGGTGACTTTCACGAATCGTTCTGAAACTGTGCTAAATTACAGATAATTCCCATATATTTCTTGGGAGAAAATGCCCTGAAATTCTCCTTTCTTCGTTGTCGAGATATTCGAGGGCAAAGTCGTGCAGTTTTCGACTTCCAGGGGCTATAACTCGAAAACTAAAGAACGAGAATTTTTGGCACATATGGTCAATTGAATGTTTATCCCAACCCTCTCATTTGGCACTAGTTTCAGCCCGAATTGTGCAAGTCACCTAAGGTCACGAATCGTCCCGAACGTGTAGCCCAAATTGTGAAAATTTCAAACCGCTACTGCTTGCTTGTTTGAGTAGGTAGCCATCTGAAACTTGGCATATATAAAGGTCATTAACATGTCTACATGCATGCACAATCTTATGTCAACTGATTGCATAACTTGCGAACTATAGGCCATCGAAATTTTTGTAAACAAAAGTTTGTGCGACTTTAGCTCCCAAACGGAATAAAAGCTAAAGCTGAAATAGCCTTCATTCTATTTCACTTATTTGTGTCTACACATGTATATGTTTTGCAGAGACTCAAAGCTCTTGAGAATGGAGAAAATGAGGTGTCAATTTTGCATTGGACCCTATGGGAAAATGCATTAAACGCCTACTGCTCCGACGTTCAGCGACCGATAACATCCATCTTTACACTGTAAACGGTAATTACATAGGTACATGCCTGGGGCAAATAACAGCGCAAATAATTGTCCATGTGCAGAGTAATAAAGGAGCAAACTTTTATATATGGGCCTGCAGTGGAAGTTATTCTTAAAAGGTGACTTTCACGAATCGTTCTGAAACTGTGCTAAATTACAGATAATTCCCATATATTTCTTGGGAGAAAATGCCCTGAAATTCTCCTTTCTTCGTTGTCGAGATATTCGAGGGCAAAGTCGTGCAGTTTTCGACTTCCAGGGGCTATAACTCGAAAACTAAAGAACGAGAATTTTTGGCACATATGGTCAATTGAATGTTTATCCCAACCCTCTCATTTGGCACTAGTTTCAGCCCGAATTGTGCAAGTCACCTAAGGTCACGAATCGTCCCGAACGTGTAGCCCAAATTGTGAAAATTTCAAACCGCTA